>JAQGCC010005502.1:0-11433 GCA_034698905.1 Xestoiulus laeticollis
AAAGGAGGCGAGCTCAATCCCTCTATTAGAGGGATTGAGCACGCCTCCCTTAATGGTAACCACATTGACAGCACTGTATGTATTTCCAATGCGTTCTCGTTAAGGTATTTCAGTTGACGGGGCATTAAGGGAGGCGTGCACAGTCCCTCTAATAGCTGTCGTCAAACATACGACTTTGTGCTTTGGCGTGGTTGAAATAAAAGCTGAATGCCTAGTCATACCGTACTGGCCCGACATTGACACCACGTGTTCAGTGGCCATATCGTAATGGCGCTTCGATAAAATACCGTTCAAATACATGTATGCATGACATTCACTATGCTTTTAATTTTTTCAAAAATCTTATTTAAATTTGATATGGCTTATAAGGAGTTTCTTAGTAAAGAGTAAAGAGAAATCTTATAAGGAGTTTGTCTGATTTTTATTTCGTCTAAGACACTATATAAACCGTGACCAGGATGATAATAATACCTACTGCTAACTGGAAGCAGCTAGGGTAATCTAAACTAACCTAAAACTGCTTCCAGTTAGTCAAAAGTGCAAACTAAAACAACTTGAAGAAACGTGGATTCGGGTGTTGCCCTCTTCTCGATTTTTACATACTTTTTATATATAATTTTCGTTTCTAAATATACAAAATGCATATTAAAAATGGCCGCCGTTCCCATTTCCCGTGTTTTGACTGATCCGTTTTGAAATTCAGTTCATTCGTTTCATATTACGCAATCTTGCCTCCGGATTTTTCATCTATAGCTTTATTCTGCACAGCGCTCCCTTCCGGTAAAACTTAGTTATGTGGTTAGACAATTTACAATTTAGCATCTAGCATGTGCCCATGCGCCACTGACGTCATTTCAGCGATGTTAGTCTTGTGTTTTAAAGGGCTGAAATACTACATTGTGTGGCCCTTCATTTACATCACGTGTTCAGTGGTCATATCGTAACGGCGCTTCATTGAAATACCGTTTCATCCTTTATTCTTATTCCTGATTTGCAGTCTGCTTTTTATCTTCTTGAAATTTGGCGTTGTCATGCAATTCATCCACTTGTACATCCACCAGGATTTGTTCAATATTTATTTCCTGAAAAACTCGAGTCACTTTCCATTCTTAAATGATTTTGTAATAAAAACATTATCAAAAATACTATTTTCAATTTCATGTAACTAGAAACTATTTTACGATTATAAATCACAAAGTGTTTCAAAACTCTTACATTAAATTGCAAGTGCCTTGATTATACTAGTGGACTCATTGTACAAATCGAATCAATAGTGACCGATGCGCGACTGACCACTACTGAAAACTTAAGCATGAAATAAATCAAAAATTGCACTAAAAAGAAAATGTCATTGATCTCAATTCCCTCGATAAATTTTGAGGTTTTTTTTATATGTATTAAGCCTAAATGCGTTGTGCGTATTTATGACGCCACGATCAATTTGATTTCGAGATTGCGATGTAGGAATTGGGATAGCAATCGCTTTTCAAATGAGAGAAATAGATTAAATTGTAACATATTTATGAACGTGTATTATTAGCATGTCAAAGTACACGCTGGAATGCATTCATATTTTTTTTTTAAATTTTAGTAATAAATAACATCAAATATGTTAAAGGATAACTTAGGCGCCTATATAAAACCAGTCTCATAGATCATGTAACGGGCTTGTCAGAATATTTAGCTTATAACATTATTCAGTTAATTCAGTTATGCTAGTTTGTTTTTTTAAAAATACGAGATTTTCATTTAATTGACCCATGTCAAGTTAAAGACCTCCATGGCGTTTATTGCAGGCTAAGATTTATAGCGAAAATAAATCACTCATAACCAAAATCAAAAATATAGGAAAATTTAAACAAATGAAAATTTCAGCTTCTCTGACCAGTCCAGTAAATTTAAAATAATTTTCCCTGACTATCCTAACAACTAAAAATTGAAAAACTAGGACAATTTCTCATCTCGTTGCTTAAAGAAATTGTTTTATAACATGCAGTTTATAATGTTGTGCATATGAACACCTTGAATTTATTTTGGTACTACATAAAATGCAATTAAGATTCATTCATGATTCATCATGCATATTCTTGAAATTTCCAGCAAATTTCACCTATATTTCTAGTTTCTCAAATTTTATTATTTATACTTTGTTTCATAGAACTTTTTTGAAGACGAAATTGACTTAATTCACTTTTATAGATAATTTCACTTTGATTTCTCAGATTTTCTAATGTATGCGTATTTTTTATCCAATTTCCCGCTAACATATAATTAATTATCGTCGATTAGCCAGAATTAATTCGTCACATTGTTTTCTCTCCTTCGTGACATGTCACTATCAAACTAGCTTCTACCGGGTCTAACACTATATAGCATATGCGGTTAATCTAGATTAACCGCATTTTCGTCTAGTTTTAATGTGTCGGCTCAACCAATGTGTACAACGTAGTCCTAGATATAAAACTTTTCGAGGTTTTGTTTGTCGATTTTTTTTCAGTTTCACAAATTTGATAACGAAACGCAATTAGAGATAAACCAGATTTCGGGAAGGATTTTATTTCGTATAGATATAATCAACGTTGGCCAATCGTGAGGAAATGCATGGTGTGTCCCATTGCAGAATTTCGTACGAAACCTAAGTTTTTGCTAATTTAATGCTATAGATTTCTTATATTACACTCCTAAATTTGCATGTGATTATTGTTGCACCAATAAGCATTAAATTTAGTCATCATTTACTTCAAATTTGCTCCAAACGACTGGTGATTGGTCCACGTTGCGGACGCCATTTTGGACCCAGACTATTTAATAGTGAGTTGATACTTGTACACATTTGGCACTTATTATAATTAGACAATTTAGGAATTGAATTATACACAGTAGACAAAATTGAAAAAAAACGAAATAATAATCGGACAAGTTGTTATATGTCGTTATTTTAGAAACTGAATGCTCCCTTTTAGCGGCGATCACGTGTTCAGTGGTCATATCGTAACGGCGCTTCATCGAAATGCCATGCAGATTACATAACCTATACATTACTTATTTCTGGCTTGCAAAATCTACTTTATTATCTCTTTATATTTGACGTAGTCACGCATTTTATCACTTGGCGTGCATGTACAATCATATCTTACCAGATATTTCGTCTCTAAATTAAAGAAGATAGAATTCGTGACCTGGGCTATTAACTTTTTTACAATTCAATTGATGCCCCAATTATGTTAATATACATATTATATACATGATTTATTGTTGAGTAATATGTTATTGTCCAGGTGCTTTTTTGTTAGAATTCGACCTCATTGTGGCACTACAGGGTCGTAAGGTTTTCGGCCCCAGACCAGAATGTTCACATACAAGGCATGACGTATGCCTACCATATAAAATTGTATAGTGTGTTCAAGGGAAGATAAGGAGGAGACAATAACAACCGATTTCTTTTTGATTAGAAAGTTTCTTCTCCCAAATTCTGCCAAGCTGCATGGCAAAATAGATATATTTTGTACCGATAAAAAGCATAAAACAAATGTTGGCTAAATGTCGTATCCAAATTGGGACATTGGCTATAAAGGAGTGCATGAATCTCGACTTCAGAATCATCTCTCGTATTGAATAAACCCAGTAGAATCTCTAGATTCCACCGGAAGAAGAAAAAATAGTCTAGTCTTACTTTTTTAACTTTGAATTTTGTTTTCAATGTTCACCACCAATATATATAGCACCTCCATAAGCAGATTTCAGTTGCATTTCCGCCATTTTTATCCCAAACTGAGAGTGCTTCTCTCAACGAATCCGTGTCGTGTTTTCCCAAGGCGAATGAGGTGCGGTTTAGCTCCCCAGATTCTTGGTCCTGGGCTAGGGTAACAACCTCCATCCTCTCTTCCTTCCCATTCATATTCCTCTTAATATCTAATAACCAAAAAGCGAGTGTAAACTGCCTCTCGCTATATTTACTCGATGAAGAGAAGAAAAAAAAAACCCAACTTGGACCCGTTATTTTGCAACATTGCCAAAATGCTCGTCTTCACACCTTGCTAGAAGAACAGGCTCCTTTTGCAAGGTTTTAATATCTACCATTGAAACACGGTACCAACCGACTTGCAAAAAAAGGGGTTTTGCCCAAATTTTTTTTGCAGTATTTCTCATGCTTATTATTTTATTAATCCCAAATTGATGCAATAACTCCACACTTTAAACGTTAGTCATCAACAAACGTATACATGCATTTTATATGTGACCTATACATGTACATGTCGTATTTTTCGACACTGAAGGCTCAAAAATGAACCAGTATACTCTAGTGGTCTCGTTTAGGATCATTATACTGTCAAACATATACATGTACATGTATATTGGGCTATTAATTATCCAACCATTCATTCTACAATCAATTTACACTACACGTGCATGCAGTCTGATGTAGACTGATATTAACAGAATAACAACAGGGGTATTCAATGTAGGTTTTCGATGTACATGCACATGTATGTTTTCCTTCATAAAAATTCTCTGTTTAGACACCACTTGTAGACAGTGACCGAATCCAAAAATTTGTTGGGTGGTCACCTTTAGCAGATTATATACTGTACTTATTTTGTACATGTACATAATGTACAAGTAGCTTATTGCTTGCACTTTTCGTAATGACACGTGGCCCATGATTAAGAAAATCTTGAACGTACCCCTTAATTAAACTAAACATGAACGTACGTGACATGTGCAATGCATGCATACCTATTAGCAGGTGGAATTTTATTGACATGTCCATCATGTTCAAATTTCCCAAATAGAGAGGGGGATAGTAACTAATATGTTATGGTCTTGCTACATTGTACACAGTTCTCATTTTGGCAGCCAAAGAGACTGAAGTCTGTATGCCTCAAGTATCGATTTTTGTTGATTTTATCGGACAAAAACAGTTAGATCTTTTTAATAATCCAAGTTCTGTTGCAATAAGAAGTAGTGGCGCGGGCCTTAGGGTATATTAGGCTAGCGTCTTAGCCTACGATTTCTTTTGGCCGCCATCTTGGCGCCAAAATGCCGCGCCGAGCTTGCGCACTCGAATTTCCTATACGTTCTTTCACTTGAAATTGCGCATTTTCTTATGGAAATTGAACTGCAATTAATTGACCAAGAAGTAAATATAATGAAAATTATAAACCCACAATTTTCGCCTAAAACACATGGTACCACTTTATAAACCACACAACCTTCGATAACACATTAGTGCGCTATTATAGTTTTAGATCACATGTTCCCAAAGTTTTTACACTCCAACGCTAATTTCAGATAACTTTCATCACGATTCCCGTGTCAAACTTTTATCTCACATTTTCTAATCCAAAGCCCAATACCTGCAATGCAAAAATTTCAAAAAATCTTACAGTTTTCAGAAATCCGACACTCCCTGCTTTTTTAGAGGGCAATTTACAATGTTCTACAAATTACCATTCATCGCAGAAACTACAATTAAAACAGTTGGGTCTTATCATACTGTATCTGAATCAAAACTCATAACTAAAATACATTCAGTTTTTTATTAGGAGATTTGCCAATAGTCGTAAAATGGTTGAACGAGTACATGAACATTATTCGCATTATTTAAACACGCCTGAAAAACACGTCGATTTTTATTTACATGTACTAATGAAATTAAAAGGGGAATTCCCCATCTCCATAGCTGCAGGGCTTGCTGATTGTGTCATCTCTTTAACTTTTGTGATAACTACATGTATATGCACACTGTATACTTAAAAACAAATGTACTAATTGCATTGAATTTCCCTAACTTTTTCGAAATCACTTTACCCCTGACTTATTCCATGTTTATCCAATTCCCCTGACAATTCCAGGTCTATCAACCCTGAATAAGAGTAACATTTAACAAAATTAAACGTGTAAGTACAGTGACTTCCACAGCAATTGTTAAGGAAAATGCACGTAGCATTGGCTTCAACCAGTTAAAAACCAAAACATATTTTTCGTATACAGTACTTCATTAGATAATCTAGCCTGGCATTTTCAGTTAATGACACTACATATTTTGGGCATGGCATTTACTGGAGGTGTGGTCCACACGCATGTAGTAAGTATGTAGTAGCCAGAAACAAACAAACAACCCAGTTTTAGTTCTAAAATTTTCAGAAAGCTATATACTATAGGCAAGGCCAGCCAGTTAAAGTTTGGTTTATTCGCCTAGACATTTTCGTTGTTTTTTTACCCAAGCTGACCAAATATTAAAACTTTTGTTTTCTCGATATTAAAACGCTTGATTTTGGCCGTTAATCGGATTTCGTCTTGGCGGCTCATCCTCACGTTGTCGTCCCGCCAACCTAAACCTATATGCTCGTACTTTTCCCTACTCATTCTTTGCCAAAAGCAACAACCAATGTCACTTTTCTTGACATTATTATTTGGCTTCCCCACACTAAAGGCTTTGCTTTTTCGCTCGCCTTCGCAAGCATAAAAACTTCATTCATTCGGCAGACGTTGAAGAGAGTAGCTAGCTGACTATTGTTTTGCCTTCCTCATCGGTATTCAAAACTACACTGTAGAGTTTGGCTTTGGATTCTGGACGAAAAATTACACCTTTTAATTGTGATTAAAATGTGCTACAGATTTAATCGACAGGGATGAAAATGCTCACGTGGTAAATCACGAACTTTTTTATTCTTTGACTTTTTTTTGGTGGGTTTTGAATAGTGCAAGTTTAAATAAAAACAGAAGGAAAGTATAGTCTTAGATTTCGTGTGGAAAAATCGAGTGAATGAATGTGGTGATGACCGGAGGAAGTGTAAATGGAGCGGGGAACACGAACTACTGGGATTTCGTGCCAAAACTTTGGTATACCGGGCTTAAAAGTCCATTCACGATGATGTTTTAGGGGCCACGTGACTTGGCGAACGAATGGCAGCATAGGACATGTCAAGTACATGTACTTGTTGACGTTAGGTAACTATAGTTAACGTAATGTGCAATAACAAAAAGACGAATATAAGTTATTCGTGAAGTTATGATTCTTGAAGTTCCTAGACAAAATTGTAGTTGTATCTAAATGTATGGTTTGGTAAGCCATATTGGCTAGTTAATGTGTAAACTTGTACAATTTATGGATAGGTCATATGAAGTTAGGTTTATTAGATTGGATTGCGTGTGGGGAGTTCTCCTTGCGCGGAAATTGCACTATAAAAACATTACCCACTTTGTAAATGTCTCGTAACTTTAGTATTCAGTACATGTGCTTTTTAAATAGGCCCTACTTATTCGCTTAGTCTATCCTAATGCATTTACCTAGCCTTATTCAATCTATCCTAACCTAACCCAAATAGACCAGAAATTGCCAAATACATGTGCGGAGTTTTCCTTGTTCGCAATTATCCGGTTTCAACCATAGCACATGCCACGTGTGAACACAACATGTAGTGTACATGTACACTTATTATATTGCAATGTAACCAAAGCAGTCGCAAGCTCGGTATTGCATTCCGGATACTGGTCGGTCTGGTTCGATTATCCGGAATACAGTGTAAACTAAACAGCAGCATCCTAATACAGGTTAAAAGCACACCGTACACGACTCGTCACGTATACTTTAATGGATCCCACTTATTAATTCGAGCCTCTGGCTGTTTTCGAGGGACTAGGTGACCGGATTTATTTACGACATTTTTTAAGCCATGGCATGCAAATTTCCCAAATCCCAAATTATGACTCAGCATGCATTCGGCCCTCAAAAAATCTCAAAACGTCCTAATCTAATAAATTTTTTTGGGTGTTTTTTTACAGATTCTAGGCGTGACCACACAAAAATCGGATTTCATGAAAGGCTAAAGGTCAATCCTGGCCACAAGGAAGGATGCTAAAGTTGGATGATTTCGACTTAGGCCTAATTAGTTAAATGGACGAGGAGAAGCCGAAGTTGGCCGGGGGGAGCGCGGCAAAACGGCTAGAGGATGAAATTGAACAGTTTTCGAGGAGTCGACGAGAGCTTTCAAAGTGTTGAATCCATGCAGCAAGCAACCGAAAAAGTAGAAGCCATTTAGGCCTACCCACAGTGCATCGCTGGAGGGCTCCTATCCCCATTGCTCTCCATTGCTTCTGTTTAGTCTCATTTGAATATTGCATTGGGACACACGAGAGTCACGTTTTTTCGCGTGTGTGGTCCCCCTTCCCCCCCGAAACTGAAAAGTCGCGTGGCAAGAGGCATTTTCCACCCCCTCAACAATTTACCTGACCCCACGGGCTGTGATACCCCCACCCCCCTTCACCACCTTTCCTCACTCCCCCTTCTAAGACCAACCCATATTGAGACTCGATATGGTTCATGGACGCTTCTAGGCTGCCATTAGGACTTAAGTTTTTCGACTGTTCGCCTCACAGCTTTTTTTTCCCTACCTGATAGCACTTTTTTCGTGTGGTTTTTTTCGTTTTTACACGTCTTTACGCTGGAATTTTGCCCTAAATTTGGTCAAAATCGATACCTTTATCACCATTTTTCAACTGTTCCAAACGGTGGAACAGCGGCACGTGATCGTCTCGTTCTTTCTCGCGTGCGTTCGAATTTTTCACCAAATTCGAGTTTTTGAGTTTTCGAATTTTCGTTTCCCGCCAAATTTAAAATTTGGTTTTTTTCTTCAGTTTCTCGTCGTTTAATACAGTTTCTTTACCTTAAAAATACAACAACAAAAAAACTACTAAAAACCCATAGTTCGTGGTTTACAATGATGGCTTGTTACGTAAGTTCGTTGTTCGCCACTGTTTTCGTGTTTTGTGAACTGTTGTCGTCGTTACAAGGGAAACCCCCTCCAACGATTGCTTCTCTACAAGGACACAGGGTCAAACTTCCACCTCCATCTCAGCACCTTATTGCCGAAAACAATCACCGTCGTCGAAATAAAAACAATACTGGTAAGTTGCAATCTCCATATTTGCTTATTCAAAATCCACCCTTGTATGTAGCTGCATGACATTATCGTATACCAAAGTTATAGAGGTTAATGTGCCGCTGGTCGTGCATGTTGTGCTCTTTATTATTCTTTTTTTCTGCGGTGGTTTTTGAGTCATCAGTGTCTATGTAAGTCATTGCAGCTTGCATAATCTCCCTTTATGTCGTAATTAGTAGTTAACCGAGTTAGTGGCAATATGCCCTACACTTGAATCACCTTAATTGGTAAAGGTGCTACCAGATTTGTAGCAAATTTGCGTGTTGTATAAAAGCTATGTCATATTTTGCTTAGTTATTAGTTTTAATTCAGATATGTATACTGAAAATGTTTCATTAGTAGTATACTGGTTGAAGTCGAGGTGGTCACCCCTTGCAGAACTTAGTAAAGTGTGTCCTAAAATAGCTTATGTAACAAGGTGTCAGGCATGTTGGTAAATTTTTGTATTGTCATGGCGTCAGAATGGTCAGGAAAATTTGTTTTAATAACTGGGAAAGTCATGGAAGTTGAAAGTGCCATTTTCGTATCACTAATGCCACGTGTATATTGGTAGTATTAATTAGCGAATTAGCTGTACATGTTTGAATGCAAATTGACAGATGAATAGGATAAACTCCGTGTTTAAATCATACAATGTATACGTGTATTTTCAAGCAGTGTCCAACTATCAATTAAAATGAGTTGAAGTTTGATTATGTCAAAGTGTGCAGGCATTAATCAGATTAACTCAATTAGTTCGCTCTTTCAATCGTAATTATACAGTCGGATGCGAATTAACGTGTCAAATTGAAAATGATGCTTAATTATAGTCTAAATTAAAAATGTTCTTTATATGAGCTTACAATGTGATTTTTTTTTACAAAAGTAACTCTGGCTATTCACATAGTGGATTAAATCTTTGGCGGTTTAGTTTACTTCATGTCCTATTATATTCAACACAAATTTTTAACAAAATACTAGAATTATGCTCTTAAATAAACATGACAAATATTAGCAAGATCCTGTATTGCGTACTTCAATAAATAAAATAAATCTACTGACAAATTGGAAATTTTGTTGAAAAAATGAAATTAAAAATTTGAAATTTTGCATGAAACGCTTAGTAACAATTATAATAAAGAGGCCGTGAAGTAAAAATCAGCACGGTTAGAAGTTATAATATTGATTTTGACGGCACTATTAATAAAACACACCGTTTCGTTCCTATTAAATACTTTTCACACTGTCCTGTCGAATTGTAAATAATTGCACAACAAATAGGAAATCCATTCGGGGCAATTCAAAAAGAATATTGTCACGTAGCTAGCCTACGTATAATAAATTATACCAGATTGTCTATAATCACGTGCCATGCGTCCAATAGCTGTCAGGTTTCCCACAGACCTGGGAAACCTTTGACTTACATAGTTAGGGAAAAGTGATTTTTTTTGTAGGAATCTGGGAAATTCAACGCAAATGTAGCATTTATTTTCACATATTCAAGCCAATTAATTACTATTACAACAAAAATAAAGATATAGCACATCACTGGGCTTGTTTCTACAGAAATGGTAAATTCCCTTTTAACTAATATAAAAAGTGACCTCCACGTTTGTATAAACGTATACCTTTCTTTGCCACTATAATGTACTAAACAGTCTTCTAATAGCATTTTTCCATTCGTGATGCTATTATCAGCTGCTCGAAGACGATTCAAATTCTCGTATTTCATTAATTCAAAGTGCATTTGCTTAAATACATCACTTAACGATGGTCGTAAATCGCCAATTGTTGATATACAAGAGTGTTATTACAGAGGAGGCCAAAAATAATCGAAAAGCAATTGGGATACTTATACCGATGGGTGTAAGGGGCGCTTTTTAAACTTCCAACTCTGTTTGGCCTTGATTCGTGTACTGTGACATCCGGATCTTCATCATCACATTTGAATACAATGGAAAAGGGTTGACCATTGAAAGTAATGTTTCCATTAAAACAAAACATAGAAGGTGTATAGCGATATATTATGCGTTATTCTACTGAATTTGAATTGGACTGTGAAAGCTTACGTGGAATTGTACTTTGACAGGCTGATCTGGGAAATGTCCTGACATTAACAGGGTAAAACATGGTAAAGCTTAAGTCATTTAATATAATTTAACTTTAAAAATTCTGAGTTTTAATTCAGATATGGCTAGATAAAAAACTTGTATGCGGAACGTTATAAATTATGTTCAGAAATATCTTTGAACTATACAAAACTGGAAGTTGTTAGGCTTAATACTTTCATACATTTATGAATTTGCAGCCTTCAGGATGGTCAGGGGTATTTTTTTTAAAAACTGGATAAGTCTGTTAAGTTGAAAATGCCATTTCGTTGAGCATCCTGTAATAGGTCACAGGGTTAAACTTCCATCCTTGTTTTCTCATAGACTTCCCCATAAGCACACGACTGTTGGAACAACGTCATTTTTGTGTCAGACTGTTAGAAAATGCTGACATTGACACC
>JAQGCC010005503.1:0-11432 GCA_034698905.1 Xestoiulus laeticollis
AAAACGTCATCATTCAATGTGAGGGAATTAATATTAAAATGGAATTAATTTTAAATTTATTTGAGACAATATATATATAATAATTATTTATTTTAATATTCTTAACTCAAAGTAGCATACAGCTTCAATAAAAGTTGTAATTGTTGGAAGTTTGTGAATTTTTTATTGCAATTATTTTACCTTTGCATTTTCCTGAGAAAAATATTAAAATATTCAGTGAACCAAATTTGTATTCCCACAAGATAACATAAAGCAGTGTAACATCACTTTATCATTAATCACGCTTTGTTGGATATCATATAGTATTGTATTTTGACCATGAACTTTCCTGGTAAGGGTAGATTTAATTGCAAAAAGTTATGCTAGTACACGTTTGGCATAACAAGGTAAACAAAGAGCTAATTAAATCGCTGTTGGACCGAGTACTAACCAACAATGATACAATTTCAAAATAATTTAGGTAATTAACATCTTGTATGAGGTGAAAATGGCGGATTGAAGTGTAAAAAAGTAAAATATTGACACCATCAAGTTGGAAATATAGGGTATTAACTGATCAAGGCATTTCTTACCTTAAGTTCCATAGATATTCTTCGTTGAATTAAATTCAGTTTTTTCTTAACTGCTTCTTGGTTTGTTGCAACTTCAGCTCTGTCATATTTATTGTCAATCGTTGCAAAAGTCTTTGTCCAATTCTATTTATTATTATTATAATTTTTTATGAAAATAATTAGGAAATTTTGGTAGCTGAATCATCTGTTGATGATTATTAGATATATATAATGATACAAAAAAGAAAATTGAATATACTTACAAGGTTTTGAACTCTGGCTTTATTAGCATTTCCATCCTCACTTAACTGTGTATCAGACAGAGACTTGTAATTCAAATTTGACACAAGATCGAATTCATTGGAATCGTCCAGGGAGCCTCTTCTTTGATCTTTTAAAATAATTCATTCAAAATATTCCTTACAATTTTTTCTCAAAATAAATCAATATCCCACCTGTATTGTTCGAGCTGTAAGAAGTTGGGCTGTGCAGATCCAAAGCTTCTAAAGTACTTGTGACAGGAACAGTGACTTGAATTGTTGGCACTTTTTTGGATTTCCTTATTTGTCTGAGAAACATTGTATACCTACGACATTTGCAACGTTATGCGTTAATTTTCATGTTGAGACCTCAACCAAGGATTTGATAGCAGCAAATGAAATCACCTAGCTTACCTGTTTTTATGTTTAGCGATGCATTCAACAATTAAACAAAACGCCACCAATTAATTTGCGTTGATAATTGCTATTGACCTAATTATATATAGTATTCGATGCGATTGGGATGAGACCTGTATTTGAGATTATTATGAAGTGACTGGCTTTGCAAGGCTTAAGTGTTTTTCAAACTATTGCTGCAACTATTGGAGAAATTTATTACTTCGTCACTAGACATCGACAGCTGTATATACAGTGTCTCTAACCAAGTTCAAATTCTGTGTTTTTTCTCAAATATTAGATAAGATAATATTTTAATATGGATAAGACCATTTCTGCCGAACAGGGGGTTTAGTTAGGTTTAAAAAAGTATTAACAACTTGGTAATGTTCATGCTTTGATGATCTTTTATCATTTTAAATGGCAAGGTCACTAATTAACGAGCGCACGTAAACTTGTTTAACAATATTATACAGTGAGTTTTATTTTACTTCAGCTAATCTTCAGAATACAAAATTGCTGACATAAAATACATTGGTTTCGCACAGGTACAGTTTAGTATAACTTATAAAAATAATGAATTTAGATTACATATGATAAAAAAAAATGTGCAAACAATTTTCAGTGCAGTGCATACAGTATGTTTAAAATGCATATTTTTCTACTGAGATCGCAATTTATTGGGTTTTAGGTTAGAATTAATAAGTCGTGATTATTATTAGTGATTATGCAATCTATGATAACCAAGTCCAAACCAACGTTATCTAGTTTGTATTCGTATTTACTAACGTTTAGCAAGCATTACAAAAATAAACTCTCAGGAAATGTTTTTTCATAACTTGAAACCAGAAAAGATTGTAGACAATTTTTTTTGGAATTATAGCACCAATTAGAAAAAAATCCATATTTTTCATTGATTTTATAAAGACAAAATTTGGCACTGCAATTATCATTATACAATTTCAGTTTTGAATCTCAGCATATACATGCAGTTAAATAAAACATGATGAATTAAGACTATACAGGTAACATTTGAGTGATTATAACTCGATCACTATATTACAATAAAAGAAAACTGCGAAATTTTAAGAACATGTGTGGATATTTTATCGGGAATCTCAGACAAAGTGTATTAGCTAGAATTATGCGAATGTGAAAAAATAACAATTATTAGGAATGTATGTGCTTCAATTCAACACATAAAACATGGGAGGAAGTCGATTAGCTGGGGAAATCCTTATTTAAACCATTTACTGACTTCTGTCTGAGTTTCCCTAATTCATCGATTTTAAAAGCTCTTACAAGCTGGTTTCATGCATTGAAAACACGTCAGTAGGAATATTAACATTAATTGAGCAATAGATCAGCCCACAAAAAAGGCTAAAAAAATATGGCAAAATGCAATGCAAGATTGCTAAATTACCATTTGAGGCACGCTTGATGGTATTTTAGTACAACCAATTAACGACTAGTAGTTTGTGCACTGAACTCAACAAAGATGGGGGTAAAAAAGGCTTCTGCTCTTTCTGGAAATTCCACCAGTGCGTGGAAAACTTTGATGGAGATATAAATTAATCTGTTTTGGAAATGAAAGTATATCCCATTTATACCAGTTCGTTATTAATTCATTGTTCCGTTTGTTTTGGAAATTTGCTGATGGCTCAGGTAATCTTATTTGACATTTGAATTTTTTTTTTCAAGTTATCTTTCAAATTTGAAGTTTTTGGCATTTGTTGAATTAATTACAAGGAACACATGTAAAATCATGACGTTATTCACCGTTAGAAGAAGCCAAGCGCCACGGCATGTTCGCGTGACTTCTGACGTAAATCTGCCAACGAAGCATTACAGGGCATGTTGAAGTCTTTACACATGGCACCAGGATTGGCTGAACAGACAAACAAAAATACTTATTGTTTTCACTTTTGTACGATCGATGCATGTGGCCACCTCAAAAAACCCAATAGGATTTCCAGTTTATCTTTCTAGTTTTACTTATGCAAAGTGGGTTAAGTGCTTACAGGCAGTAAACTGTCCAGCATAGTGGAAACCGGCTTTCACTTGGGCTTCCAGGGATGAATGTGAGCCACTATTAAATGGGTTGGTCAAAAATGCTTCTCCTCCACTAATCACACTGAAAAACAAACAAGGTGACAACTTGAAGGTACAACAATACATGCATTTAAACTTGCAATTATGAGTGCTCGATTCGGAATCCTTGTTACACAAAAATACATAATAGCCTACTGCATAGACACAGAATTATGATTTTTTTTATGTAAGATGCTTTCATGGCATAAATATTTATACATTTATAGCAACTCGAAAAGCACATTAAGAGATGCATCTTTAGCAATGTTTCAATTAATATTGTTGATACATACAGATGATGAATACATTCAAGATGGTGTCCATGGAATATACGAGAACGGCAGAATCGCTGCATTTTGAGGATGTTCGAATGAACCATACCTGAAGTTGTCAGTTGTTGGAAATGCTGAATGGTTCCATCCATTGTCTGATGGCCTGGAATGGAGGTTGGCATTCCATGTTGGTTCAGTAGACGTCACTGCTGTTGATATGGGAGGAATGTGATGATGGTAGTCAGAAGTGGCTGCATTATTTACGGTCGATCCAGCATTTGAACCCAACATGTTTAGCATCTGAAATAGAAAATCAGATAACTATTGATGACATGTTTCTCAAAAATTGTATTCGTTGAAAAAAAAAATATTCCAATGGCGCTGCAAAAAGTCAACATGTCTATACATGTCCAGTATTGTATTCGATCATTGTAGACAGCGTTGGAACTCAGATCTGCAATATTCAATAGTATATTCTATTTCAATATTCTTTACCTGTGAGGATAGGGCTCCACCGGTCGTATTCATGCAGGATTCTCCAAGAGCCGGATAGGACGTGTGCGCAGAATGGCCCGCACTACCTTGGTGTAAACTAGAGTTGCTCAATGGCTGGTGCGATCGATGCCACCCTGAACTGTCACCTGCAAATGAAACATTTGAAAACGAGATCTTATTATTCATTGAATTTTAGTATTTTATTAGGTGTTCTGATATCTATCTTTAAGAAAATGTCTGGCCCTGTTTATTGGAACAAAGGTGATATTGTGTCACCCGCTATATGTATATAGAACACACCCTGAATTTTTAGGAACTTTAAAACTTGAAAATACTGATCAATCATCTTTTTTGAGGTCGCTGTCTGTCAATGGAGTGATTTTTTTATATTCTGAACTGATTGTAATTAGAATTATACATGTATGTAAGATATAGACTACGAGGATTTGATTGATGTTACAACTTCACCACTAATGACCTATGTTAACAGGGGATTGGTGATTGATCTTTACTGTTTTACACGTTGAACTGTTTTCGTTTTCATCATTGTAAATAATAAGTGCAGCCTTTTGTTTATGATTGCTCGTACCGTGGTGCTGCAAAGAAGACGATGTTCCCGTCTCGGTCATGGCATAGGGATTTCCCGAGCTCGGGTAACCCATGGTTAATGGCAAAGCGTTGAAAGCATTCATTTGTTGACTTCCCATTTGCTTGCGCCATCTTGCACGACGATTGCTGAACCACACCTGATAATTAATTATAAAAAAATCATATAATTTCATAAAAGTCCTATTTTTAAAGCTAATGGCTGCTACGCAGCAGACAGCATTCATTGCCATGATCCCTTGATATTACCTGCACTCTGGCTTCTGTTAGTTTGGTCCTTTGGGCTAACTCCTCTCGGGTGTAAACATCTGGATATTGGGTCCTCTCGAAGGCCCTTTCCAGCTCTTCCAGCTGTTCGGCAGTGAATGTAGTCCGGCTTCTTCGTTGCTTTCGCTTGAGTGTCAACCCTGGCTCTGATTCTGTATCGGAGTCTTCGTTTCCACTACTGCGACCTGGAATAAAGAAGACATTTTAGTTTTTCTGGAATGCCATACCACAATTTGGTAATTTGTGTAGGCAAAAAAGTTGGATGGTTAAAAATGCTCGGATTTCCAATGTATTTCAAAGGTCAGCAACTCCTGTTTTCATTTGATGTGTTAAGCTTCTCCTGATGGAAGCGACCTTAGGGGCACACCATGATACTTCACACCCAGACATTGCACGTTCTTCACCACAAACCCATCATTACATATGACGTGCACAGCTTGAGCTTTCCAAGAGTCACGAATGCCAATGGTAGTAATCCAACTGAGCGCGTGCATCTGCCACCTTTTTTTTTTCTGCCCTGAACCCAAATTAAAACATGCTAGTTGATTATGTTACAATCTTTGGTTTAAGCAGCAGGAAATGATTTCGATAACCTTATCTTCACCATCCTTCTTTTACATTCAGTGTTACGCTAGCACTTTTTTTTCAAGACTCGCCTTGGTGTTCCTCAATAACGAGACATGATGTTCCACCCCTCATTGACCCCATGGTGGCGCATGTAATTTAAAAAGTTCGTTTCTGATTTGATGGAAGGTTGATTTTTTGGTTACCGAGGTTAACACATTACCTCTTGCATATTGATCAATGATTATATATCGATACAAATTGGAAATTTTCTTTTCGAAGACGCACATTCGTGGATGGACATCACAGTGCGTTGTGCACCTGATGAAGTTAAAGACATGGGTCCAGCATTTCGGGCATTGGACATCCTGTATATGGTCTAATCCTGTTTTATTGGCCGAAATGTCGTACAATAAAGACTGAACTATTATACAATTGGCCATCATTCTTCTTTACATCATACCTTTTATGGAGATGTACCTGTAACATTTCACCTGTGATATGGCACGATTCTGTTCGTGGGTAGTAAAACAAATAGCAATTTCTCACATGGACAGATGCTACAGTGATGATGAAGGGGTTTCAAGATGCAATGTATGCCTTAATAGCCACGCATTTTAATTATTGTTTCTCGAATTAAAAACAGATTAACCTCCTTCAACTCTATGGCCATCCTGCTGGGAGAACACCTTGGCTCGGAACCAATAAGAGACATATTTTTCAAATGCAACAGGTGTTTCTACCTATTTCATTCTCCAATAATGAAAACTGCCCCACTGGCGTAAATCAATCACTCTCGCCTTATGGTTATACGCCACAAAAGAGATTATATATGTACCATCTCTAAGTTTTCACATGTGGCTGCCGTGGTGCAAACCTGCTATCAAACAACATGAAAATTGCTCTTCACTGCATGGATGTGCATTTTTTAAGTCGAAACAATTGACATGTTTTTTGTCTCATCAGAAACTTCCGTTATTGTAATGGCCGAGACACAAAAGAAGCATTTGGCATTTGGTATGTTTTGCAGAGGCAGGCCTTATTGCATACATAGCTAAACTATTTGTTTGTGTTGTAACACACGCGTGTTTCTGAATTGCAATTTGCCTGTGGGGGCAATGTATACAGAAAGCGGCTGATCAAAGAAAGTTACGTGGTGCCAAGTTGCTTGAGCTAAACGTGACTTTTACAATGCCAGCAACATATTCCGGCTACGTCATAACGCCACTCCTGGTGAATTAATGAGCGACCCCTGAGGAGCCGTCCACCACCGCCCATCCATCATTCGGACAGTCGTCCGGCCTGGCAAGGGCAAGTTTTTAACCTGGGCGCTGACAAATCACATTGTCTTCACCGTTTACGTAATGCAATAACGACGTCTGCATGGACACCTTACCTGTAGTCCTGCAAAATGAAAATGCATTTTTTATCCAGTGACGTGTTTATTTACAAGGGACCTAATTTCCATCGCAGCAAGCATGCGGCGACTAGTCTGCCAACATCTATTATTTCAGCAAAAAAAAGTTATAATGCCATATGTGCAACCCACCTAAATCAATGTTTGGTAAACTTTGTATTCATAATATAAATGCTAATGTAAATATGCTATAGTTCAGTTCATGGTCGTTTTATTAAAAACTATACTTTTTATACTACATGTATCATCACATGTTATGTAGGCGTCGATTATAAGATTTTTGCAATAAAACTATCGAGTTATACAGGGTAGTTTAACAATATAGTTTGGCTCTCGATATAACGAACAGAATGGCAAGTCCCGACCAAAATGCATGCCTATATACCTCCCATTTATTAGCTTCTCAGTATAACGAATCGCTCGCTATAACGAACGGTTCGGTTGGTCCCTTCGATTCGATGTCGTAGGTCAGTGACAAAGAACATCATGTTGTATCACAACATTCATGTTTACATTTATTTAATTAAGAATTCGTTTTTAAAAGTTAGTATCTTAAGACATTTTAACGCTTATACAAAAAATTCCTTATATGCAGCTTTTTGTGCACTTTCTCTATAGTATATTACTTCATTTTAGATCATTACTTCATTCTCTATAGTATTTGGTAAAAATTGTATTTCTGGTATCTATGAAGACCGAAGTACTGTTGTGGCAAAAACTATGTCATTTATAGTTGGTAAAAACTGCTAGATGTAATAAAAAGCCATGAAAACCGCCTACAGGAGCAAAAAAACATGCAAAAACAACCTTTCGGTATAACGAACATCCCATCCACTTCGCGTTCGTTATAGCGAGAGCAGACTATTTACTCTTCAAATCACCACGATTTTGCAGCTGACAATTTACCCAATAGGTGACATTGCAGGAATTTCAAGTTTCAGCAAAATTACTAATTGATTAATTCCAATGAAAGCAACAAAGCTTTGCAACTCCAAATCATCCTAGGTGGTTTTTAAAACAAAAAAAAATGTTTGCAAATATCTTAAGTTTTGTTCCCCAGAAATATTTTCGCTCATCAACACGTTTTTCAGAGAAGGTTTTTTTTTTGTATTCAAATTCACAAAGTGATATATGAATGCAGAGAACGGATGTCCATTCTCCGATCAAAAGACCTCGTAACAAGGCATGTCTCGGTTAGTTAACCTTAGGGTCAACTAATGAGATGCATGACAATGTTTATTGGTAGTACGTATCTTTTTTCCTGCATGTTAGCCATGGGACCCCCCTGGTTGTCGGTCGGTAGGGGGCGCTGCCAAGTCCCCACCCGATCACTTTGATCAATCGGTGTCTTAAGGTGTATGTACAACTCATTACACCTCATTTTGATGCCTCGTTTGTCCCCTTTTTTTTCTCGCTTTCTTTTCATCCCAAACGCCGTTTAGTCAAGTCAGCGTGTTATTGGCCCCAAGGTACAGTACCTCGATGCCGAAATGCAAGACTTTGGCGATGAGGATCGCGCATATTCATTGCCCACGAATCCATCATTTGGTGGGGGGGACAATGTCCATACATCATCATTGGCACGTGCTTTTTAGGGGCCCCCCACACGTAATCAACGGGTACCACCGCAGAGTGGACACATGTCGGGGGATGTTTTTTGTCAAAGGGGCAAACCGACTTTTTAAGGTTTTTTTTAAACGTCTTAAAATTGCACAAGTAGTTAGTAGAACCTGCAGGAATTTTATTGCTTGGTTTCCGTTGCTTGTGATGGTCTGAACCACTGTAGACAGAGCGGCTTTTATCAGTCAAGAGTTGTCGGTGATAAGCAATCATTGCAAAGTCATGGTATTATAAGGAAAACCCCTCATCCTATATGGTAAAATTGCGACATTAAGAGTGCAGAAATGAAACAAGTGAATAAAATACACATGTTACATTGTTATTACATACTACAAGTCTAATGCAGTGCATTTGTCATCCAAGAAACTCAAGAAATCATACAAAATATTCTCACATATATTTGATTTGAAGGCAATCTATTAATGTTGTATCCTTACGTGGGAATGGTTGAAGTGAATACGGAAATTATTGCATATGAAATTGTTGTCCATGCATGTAATTTTCTGATGACAGCCTGAATAATCAATTTCTTGGTTATGTTTAACCTGTTGCATTTCTTGTTTTATTTACGACATTTTCATGTTTTTGTATGCGCGAGTATACCTATTTATCACATTGTTGATGATGCTGATTAGTTCTCCAAAATATCATCCAAATTTACGTGTCTATTTAAACTGTAAGGTTGCCTTCCAAAAAAAATCCACTTTCTGTTCAGCGATTATTGTGTATTTTTCAAATCAATATGAAGGTGAAATTGATTTTAACGGTTAATTTACAAAAGGAGTGGAACTTATCTCATAATAAGAAGCCCATCACTTTTGACTAATCTGCTATATACACTCCCAATAAGTTGCATTTTTGGTTAATGGCATCTGACAAGTATGAAATTGGCGAGCATAATCAGAGTACTACCTTAAATGCAATGGGGAAATTCTAGTGTAAATATACAAGCCACATCCTTGCAGTATACATGTATTATTATACGTGTATACGAGGAGGAACAATGTACATGTATAGCTTGTACGTGCAAAAGATATAGCTTATATCTGGTATACACATATATTTAATGGCCCACTTTGTAAAAATAGCCCATGCAGTTTTTCCCTGCTCTATTGTAGAATGTATCCCTCTCTACCAATTAATAGAAACTTTCATTAAATGCAATGGCGAGCTCCTAACAATTGAATATCGTAGGCTCCTGTGTATATACGAGCATGCTAAAGAATATGGCGTACTTGTACTGGATTCATTTAAGATAATGGTATGCAATATCGTATAATAACTAACGAAATATACCAGGAAACGGTCATCAACAATTTTAATAACGCAAGGAATAGTTGGCTAAACTATAGCAAACTCCGTTGGAAATAAATGCTCATTAGTAAGTCTATTGTGGAGGCAGACTCATTTCAAAGGCCTACCACTATGAAGGAAATGAGAAGAAAGACGTCTTCTAAGAATAATAATAACCTGCTGATTTGCTTTCTTTAGAAACAACACGCATTTTATCCCTCTTTTTTTTTTGACCCCTTAAAATATATTTTCTAAAGTGCTGCCTTTTTTTTCATTCTGAAATGGAAGATACTTGGATTTTGAATTTCAAGATGGCTTTCAAAAGATGGTCAAAAGCATTCAAAATATCTCTAAGGTTTTTTTAAAAAAAAATCACTTTTCTGTTCTTGAGAAAGACAAGAAAGGGCTTTTCCAGTTTAACTGACTGCAATACATGTGGTTATGTCGTTAATATTTGTCACAGAAGTCGATTTTAGCATTGAAATCGTTATGTCTGTGCTGTTTTTTTGTGTGGTATTTTAAGTATGGAGCGTTTTATAAAAGAGGGGCACACACACGTGCATAGGGCTCTTTTAAGGGTCGAGGAGGCTGGCCAAATACGGTGTTTAGCGTCCAAATTTTAGGGACCTGTTGGATTGCATTTTTTTGATGATGACATAAATCAAGTGCGACAATTTTCACTTTGAATTTTCCACTTATGCTATAAAGAATGAATTACACCCAACAAGAATGCATTGAAATATGATATAAGAGTAAAATAGGTCTCAAACGCGTCTCGTGTAAAGGCAATGGACCTATAACTCTGATACCCCACAGGTCGGCGTTTAAGTCAACTCATAGAATGCTTAGAAAAGGCAGCAAAAAGGACAGAAAGAAAAGGGCGGGGTAGCAAAAGGCCACCGAGGTAACGGCTAACTTCAAACGAAACCGCCGCCCTGAACTTGTATACCATTTCAAACGTTTTTCTCAAATATTTGTCAACTTTACGCGTTACCATTGCATGCATGTGCATAGAATCCTATAATGCCTATATATATGAGAGTCTAGGGCACATGCATACATTATAAATGTCCATATAAAATGTCTTAGGTCTATATGGTTCAAAATACCTTGTCATGGTCAAAGTATATTAACGTAACAGACATAGGAATGGCACAGCAGATAGAGCTGTAAGTCTCAAATAAATATGCATTTACATATAGATTATCTGCCATCATTTTGAAAGATCTCTGCATGCTGTCCATATGCTTTGTTTTTTTGGCAAACTATATCATTAAAGCTCTTTAACCTGCTCTGTTTTGTTATAGAACAGTTTTGATTGAGCCAGATCGTTCTATTGTTTTATAGTAAATATGAGTAAATCAATGCAATTGTGTACAAATAAAATAAGCTTATACTATAAGTTGTTCTAATTAAATTAATTGATTAACATCTATATATAGTTATATGGTATAAGAAGATACTTCATTACATCATTTAACCATTCTATAGATTACAATATGCATGTATTTACACAAGACCCTCCCAAGTGAAAATTCCCATATAATGGGATCCCATAGAACGATGTATTATTGGACTTTTCCCATTATTATGGGATCCC
>JAQGCC010005504.1:0-11431 GCA_034698905.1 Xestoiulus laeticollis
AAGCGTTCCAAATCTGCCTACATCTTATTACCAGGCTGTGACTTCGAGTGGCAATCATTTGTACGTTGTGGGAGGTACAACAGGATACGAATATTCAATAGACGTCCATCGTCTAGATATGATCAATAGAACGTGGGACGAGTTAGCTGCACACAGTAAAAGGCCACGAAAAAGGTACCCTTCGGTCTAGGCCCTATTAGAATTCGGATATATCAGTGGCATGTTTAGAACATTATCGGATTTTACAGATACAGGCACGAAATTGCTCACCATTCCGATCACCTGTTTATATTTGGAGGAGGCACAGCTTCCGAAAGCTTTCCATTCCGTGAAGTAAGTTCAAATAATTTCGAACGATCCAAACTGGTTGTTTTATTCGCTTCCACATTGGTACATTTCTCTTCGTTAGCTTCCTTGTTTTAATTTAAAAGCGTGCACCTGGCACCGCGTAGCAACCCAGGGCGACCGCGATCTCCCCGAAGGTAACTTTGCTTATGTTATCGCTGTTTTGACGTAATCCGATGAATGCTATTCACACTGATGCTTTTTTACTTCCAAGCAGGTTATCCGGCTCCACGACGCTGCCATAGTTTAGTTCACTTGGATGAAAGTAGGCAGCCTGTTGAAATAATCAGTCTCGTCCAATACTGAAGTAGAAGATAGTAATTAAAATCAAGTTTTTTTTTCCTTCCAAACAACTCTAGGTATATTTATTTGCGGTGGATACAACGGAGAAGAAATCTTCACGGACGTTTGGCGCCTCGATTTAAACGCGTTCAAATGGAAGCGCATCGTCAACGAGGTTCCGCGGCCAACTTATTTCCACTCTGCTGCGGTGACACCGGTAGGCTTAGATTTTGGTTTCCGTCGTACGGCCAAACAATCTTGATCATGCAATCTCGCATTTTTCTTCTTCTTCAAAATCAGAATGGGTGCATGTACGTGTACGGGGGCGTCACTAACGTGCAGGAAAACGCCCGCACCGCAGACATCTGTCAGATCTGGTTAAAAATCCCCACTTTGAAGGAAATTTGCTGGGAGGCCATGCTGTATTATTGGCCGCGCCTGCCCTACATTCCAAGAATAACTCTTCACAAAAATGGAATTCCAAGCACGTTTTTGGACCGCATCGAGGAACAAGCCGAGTGCGGATGATCGAGACAGGAACAGATTCTTCATTGTCGCACGTGCGCACAGCCTGCTAAAGAAGCATTTATCTCATTTCAATACTCAATGCTATATGCGATTGACTAAATTAAAACCTTGAACACAAAATTGTTTTCAGTGTCGGGGGTGGCAATTGGGTGGATTAACAGCTTACAAAAATCTTACAGATCTTGTTGCTTAAAACGAAACTTGTACGCTTTTGAATATTTTAGAAGCTGCCGGATTTGTGTTATCTATTTTCACTCTCTTTTCCCACATCTGGAAGTGGGTTTACGGGCCAGGATTTTTGGGGTGGGGGCCTACCTATAAGGGCAGCATGTGTATCACACACTACGCAATGACCAAAAAAGTCAATGTTTTACCCCTTTCCCTTGTGGGGACCATGCTGTTTGGTATAACAAAATTTATCTGGGGTGATAAGAAAATCGAAACTCGCCGTAATTCTTTGTTGTTTCTATCATGTCAAAAGCTTGCAAAGAACTGGCATTTTTATATATATCGTGATATGTAATGTATTGATATTGACAAACAAAGGTTCCAAAGCCAATTTTACTAACCATATTTATTTTTTTGTCACTTGATCGATTTACAGTGAAGATGTTGGTGGCTTAGTTATTTCAGTATTTTCAGACCAATTTCAGTTCAAATCTCCCTCCATGCTAAAAAAGAGCAGACGTATTTTTAACGAGAAGGCGAAGGCCACATCATGAACAACACAGTCATGTGATTGGGTTTTAGTTTTTGTTTCATCATGTGTTTGTCTGTGTGATGATGGCCAACTTACAGCACAGTGCTTACAGTGTAACAACGTACATTTGGAATATATAATACGTTAACGGTGTAAGATTTTGAATGAGGCCAAGATTTCGGTAAGTTTATGAGGTCATAAGGAATGATGACCATGTAGACATGAGAGTTAATGGAGCAAGAATTAATGAAACTTGATGAATATAGGCCTAAAACTGCAACCAGGAACTTTGAAAACATTTTATCTTATCGTACACTTCTAGCGCTGATTTAAAGCATAGATAGATAAAATATAAAGACTGTCAACGAGAAATGTCTTCGAAAATGTCATCTAATTTGCGGGCTTCGCACACCTTTGTATGGTCTACCAGCAATATTTTAGGCAAAGGCGCAACAGGGGCAGTTTATCAAGCTATAAATAAGGTTGGTGAATCAGAAACTTACCGCATGTTTTGGTCCTTGAGTGAAAATTTTAGCCAATTTGAAGGTTCCCCGATTGCAGTTTGTTGCACATGTGATCACAGTGGTGGCTAGTAGCCAAAATAAACTCGTCCCTCACTGAGGCTCACTCCAGGTTTTGGCCCAATATAATAATATATCATGTGACTTGGTACTGGAACCCATTGTAGTCACGTGATGTGGGGCATTGTGGGCCGTCCGTGACGTACATATGCATAAGGCCCATTGCATGCACTGCTCAGCGCCATCTATAAATTTTGGTAAAAAAGCAGTAATTAAAGTTTATTAAATTAAAATTATAATTTTGACAAGTCTTGAACTTAATAAAAATTGTACAAATCTATTTAGAAATTATTTTACCTTACCTCGTGTAAGGACCCCAATTTTTTCTTTTCAAATTTTTACCCTATAGTTGGTTTCTATCATTTTATTGACTTTTTTATTTGTTTTTTTTGGATCATTTGACAATAAGCACTAATTAAATTAAAACAGTTCAATTCAATAGAAAACAATAGAATTTTTTATGATACTATATTAATTGTAAACAATATATAGAATCCAAATGGACCAAATAATAATAATTTTGACCAGGGTGCAAAAATCATGCACATATAAATCTTATCTTTAATAATTAATTCTAGTATACCCCTTGTAAATGAATATTATTGTAAGGCAAATATCCAGCGATTCGATCGTGTTATAATATATACATGTATACATTTTAGTAATGAAATTATATATTCAATTAATTCCAACACATTTGTCATTACAAAAAACTTTCTGCATTGTATCGGCAACGGGTGGAGTAAAATTATTAAATGTTGAGTTGATAAATTTTCCATAAAAATGTCTTTAAAATTTGGCATGCCCGGGACATTGCACGAGGGAAGCCGTCGCAAAAATAAACACGGTAAATTATGCAACTACTGCGAAATTTTCCAGGGATCGGCAATATGTGAATTTCATTTATACATGTATATATTTGGTGAGAATTTAAAATTCAAGTCAAACTTTCCTTTTCAAATTTATCTTTGCACACAAATAATTTATTAGTTATAAAAAGCTGCATGTACGTGTAGCTATATCTAATTTAACCATCAGCTGGCATAAATGATAAATTTGATCTTTTTAGTAATATTACTAAATATATTTCCTATAATAACTTAATTTGACCAACTCATTTCAAGTTGGGTTGCTGAATTAATTTTAATACTGTACATGTGTATGCTGGAACAAAATGAATCATGTGCTTTGTATACATCTGAATTGTTTTTTCTCAATTTAGATGACAGGTGAAGCCGTAGCAGTTAAAACATTTAATCAAATGAGTCACATGAGGCCAATTGATGTCCAAACAAGAGAATTTGAAGTCTTAAAAAAGGTTAAACAAGAAAATATTGTCAAACTACTTGCCATTGAACAGGATGTAAGATTTCTACATTTTTATCTATGTCAAATGTAAGCCTTGAAACGTATTTCAAGCAAGAAACTTGCCCATACAAAAAATGAATTTTGATAAACCTAAAAGAAATTGAACATGCTTAAAATATCTTAGCAAATTTAAATATAAAAAACTGGCTACAAATCAGCTTTTTTTTAAAAAAAAGCAGAATGCAATTCCGGCAATGTTTAGGGCATCGATTGTTGAATACGTGCAAGGCTCGTCTAATCCTATAGTGAACCGATTCATTATTTGACCAATTTCGTTGTAATTTATTTCAATTTACCAGCTGGAAAATGGCAGCAAAGTTCTTGTTATGGAACTTTGTACTGGTGGAAGCCTTTTTACTATTTTGGACGATCCAGAAAACACATTTGGACTGTGCGAGGACGAGTTCCTCCTGGTTCTAAAGCATTTAAGTAAGCAAATAGAAGTTGGGATGGAGAAAATTGCTAGAACGAGACAGTTTTAAAGTATTTTGAATGATTCCACATGCACGTCAGAAAACAAATTTGAAGAATTTAGCATTAGCGAGATGGTGGCCCGTACTTCTGATACGAAAATGTCCCCAATTTTTTGAACATCCTTGTATAGCTGATGGCATGAAACACTTGAGAGACAACAATATCGTGCATCGAGATTTAAAGCCAGGAAACATAATGAAGTACATCACCGAGGATGGAAAGTCAATTTACAAGCTCACCGACTTTGGAGCAGCCAGGGAACTAGAGGATGACCAACAATTTGTATCCTTGTATGGAACAGAAGAGTATTTGGTAAGACAATTTTTTGTAGCAGACATATCAAAAATGCTCTTAGCTCATTTATACTCCTGATTTCTTAAGCATCCCGACATGTACGAACGTGCCGTCCTTCGTAAAGTTGCCGGCAAAGCATTTGGTGCAACTGTCGATCTCTGGAGCATCGGTGTAACTTTATATCACGTGGCCACGGGATCGCTTCCCTTTCGGCCGTATGGAGGACGAAAAAATAGAGAAACCATGTGCGTTACGTATTTGAAATGCGGTGTTCGATGATCAATCTGGTAGCATAACTGACCAGCCAGTTTCGAATTTAGGTACTGCATCACCACGGAAAAAGAATCGGGTGTGATTTCTGGGGTACAAACATCCGATAACGGACCAATCGATTGGGGACGCGAGTTGCCCTCCACTTGCCAGATTAGCATGTAAGCGAGACAATTTTCGCATCGATTTCCAATCTTATCATCGCAACAGGAAGTAAATCAAATTTTTCTTCCAGAGGTCTGCGCAAGTTCGTCACTCCCCTGTTGGCGGGACTGATGGAATGCGACGCCACTCGAATGTGGTCTTTTGAACATTTCTTTGCCGAAGCTTCAAGCCTGCTCAACCGACGCCGCTTGCATGTGTTTCACGTGGAAAAGTGCCGTCCGCTATCGCTCTACGTCGATCCGACAGACTGCATCGAGGAAGTTCGATGCCTCATCTTTGAACAGACAGATCTTTCGCCAGACAGCCAGTTACTGTTGCTGGACAACAAACGCCTGGAAGACATAGTGGGAAATAAACTTCCAGCACTGAATTATCCACCAACGAGTCGCGAAAATCCAATATTTATGTTAGCAAGCAATGATTTTAATATCAGCCCAATGGAAGAAACTCCCATTCGTAAGCATGGTCTTAACCTCTTCGGGGTATTCCTGTAGATTAGGGATAAAAATGTAGGAATTATAGCACAGGATGGCAAACACTTTTTCATATTCAATATATAGGACATTTTAGATTAAATTTTAACATTTTAAAGTGACTTTAAATGTATACTATAATTTTATTTTTAATTCGCATTTATACCAAAATAAGTACAAAATTTACTGTGTTTATAGTGCATTGTTTTTTGCATAATATAGCAGTCATAATAACTGGGGTACATGTAACTTCAACTTTTGAAACATAATTTGTACAATAATTACGCAAATATTCAGAGAGTATTTAGGGCTTTTTTAAGAACTTTTAGGACGTTCAGGACTTGTTTGTTACCCTGGTTATTACAATCCTGTACACAAATTAATGAAAATATAGGAAATATAGAACGACATCAAAATTATAGGAATTTATAGGAAATTTGGGACGGCTGGGATACCTGCTTTTAACGTCGCTTTTCATTCGTTTCAGCAAAATTTTCCGGATTCTCGAGCGCGTTATCAATCGAGCAAGACTCCCTCGTTTGTAAATCCATATGCAGCGTTGGTTTCTGCGTCAAACGTTCCGTCGAACGCATCGCTCTGTCACATTCGCTTTTCAAATCCGTCGCATCCGCACTCAAGTATGCATCATTACGTAAACTTCGTTTTATTGTTGGGCTTGTCGTGACGTTTGCTCCATCTTTTAGCTCCGTCGTTATCACTGCCTTCGAGAAGCTGAAGTCGGATTTGGATTACGCAGAGGCTCGTTCTTGCGCCGCCACTCAAAAAGTAAAAATGCTTCACTCCCGTCATGCCACCACGAGCGCACTGTTGGAGTTGTTCGGGACTCTCGATCCGTCGGTCGTGGACGAAAAAAACAAACTTCAGCTCCTGGTTAACAGCAAACAGGAAAGCAACGTCACGGTATGTAACGAAATGGCCAAATTTGCTGCTCCTCTCACAAGACTTAGTCTGACACATTTTTTGGATCGTTAAAAGGTCAATCGCCAGTCGACTGCCGTTAGTCAAAGACTGAACACCAGTTACCAGAAGATTGTTTCGGAACAACAGCTGTGGTCTCAATGGAAAGACGGAATCACGTATAAACAAGACCTGTGCAAATGGTGATCTTTTTTTTTACCGCTGCTATGAATAAAGATAAGTTTCAACACGAAAGGGACGGTGCTCAAACCTTAGCTCTTGTTTTGTATTTGCAGCCCGGCTCGTGCCTCTAGTTACGTGCAAACTTTAAAAAGCTGCTGGCAACATTTGGCTCGTAACCGTTCCGTCCGAGGGCTTTCCTACAGCGACGAACAGTTTCACAACTTGGAAAAGTAAGTGCATCCAATCGGCTGTCAGTTATCCCAGCCACTTTTAGGGATACAAATATAGGACGGCTGGGATACCTGGAATGTGCCGAACCAAAAATAAACATTTCTCTCGCATCACAGGTTAAAGACGCAAGAAATCAAACAGAAATTGATTCGACTCTACCAAGATGAGTGCCAGGGTGCTCTTCGCGATGCAATCCAGCATTTCGGCCAGTGGCTCGGGTACGTCGATTGCATTTTGTTCATCGATTGCCTTTGAGATTCTTGTTTTCCGACACATGCGTTTATCTCCAGCACTGCCCAGAGAACGCTATTGGTTGCAGACATGATTCGTTCGGATCTGGAAAAGTTCATTGAAATGTTGAGGGTTCACGATGCCACTTTAGACGAGGTACGCTTTGTTAGTTATTACAAAATTCAAAAACGACACCACTCTTGTAAAGTAACATATTCACACATTCAGGCAAACGAAACGTACGATCACATGGCCCATGGGCTGATTGCCATTTTAAAACGCAGTCGAGGAAACCAGCCAGAAGGAAATCGAGAACGAGAAACCGTCGAAAAGGAGTCCAGACTGTTCGACGTAAACAAGAAGAAAATGACCAGATATTTGCTAGACAGGTCAGTCAGTTTTTTCACAAGGAATTTCGTGCATTCGGATTTTAACAAAATTCGTTATATAATATCTTATATTTAATAAAGGCTTAAAGAAGTATCAGAATCACACGACGAGATCATGAGCGTGCTTGTCGAGAATCATTCTCTGATGAATCAGTGAGTTACAGAAAAAACAAATTTGTTAATTCTCCTTTCATGAAACTACTGATACTAGTTAAAAAATTTTCTCTCCCCACAGAATGCAATCTGCCTCGTTGATGCTGACTAATCAAATTAAAAACGTTGAAATTGGAGAGGGATCCAAAGAGGGCAGATTGTAAATATAACATATTCACAATTTGTCTTTCCCATCTTAGTTCCCGCACAAGTCGTACGCGTACTCAACCTCCTGTGATGGTCTTCATATAATTTGATTGCTTGACAGTATTGTCCACATTTTACATAATAAAATCGGTTAATTGTTTATTTTAAAATGACTCTCAGTTTACTATTGTGCATGTTTAGGTCGATCGCAAACAAACATCCCTAAACGAACCATTTTGTTTTGTGCGGATAATCAAAGAAAACTCATGTCTCATTGTGGCCACAACATTTTTTTAAGAAATTGGAACTTTTTCTTACAAATTATGTTTGAATAAAAATAGAATTTGAATAAAAAAAATACACGTTGGTACAAACGAATACAGTAAAACCTAGCTGTAAATAGCATCCCTCTATATAGCGCACTACCTGGAAGTAGCGATCCCTCACAGTCGGCGCTTTCCCTCCAAGTAACGCAAATAAATGCTAGGGGAGGGTTCCCACATTTTTTGAAAATGAAATTCCCTGACTCTCCAGATCATTTTTTAATTTTTCCATGACTAAAAAATTAACACAACTTTATTTTTTACTTAGTAAAGTATTTATTCCTAGGAAAATGGATAAAAAAATTGAAACACGAACATTTGAAGCTAATAAAAACTTAGCTGAAAAAGTGGGATAATTATGCTTCCTAAACAGTTTTGACAATTTCTTTATCAACAGCAATAATGTCAAACATTTTTGTCTCCAATCCATTTCTGAGGGAATTCGACTTAATTATTAAATTGAGAGGTTTGTCTTCCGCTTCATTAGCATATTTCTTCTATTCAGTATTTAAGAAATCAAATTCGGTTTGCAGTTTTGTCTTCTTTGCTATATTTAATCACACACTATATTTCTTTGCTTATTTAATGTTCTTCAATCATGGCTTTACAAGTTTACTGCATAATTTTCCCAACATTCTCTTGGACAGAAACATTCCAGGACAAATTTGAAAAATTCCCTGGCATTCCAGGTTGTGGGAACCCTGCAGGAGATGAGACCCATCACCTTGGAGCTTTTACCTGCCAGTGGCACTTGCTGTACATCCCTCCCCCAATTTAAATTAATGAAAATGTACACAAACCTGTCATTCCTTTACATCAGTGGTCCTTGACTCAAGTCTTCAAATTCTTCAAACGTTTTTTCCCCTAAATAAGGAAATGCTTGTGATTATTTAGCATTAAACAATACTGCGATAATGTTTTCATAAAAAACATGTTTCTTACCCAAAATTCATCAAGGATCTTTTCGGCTGCCGCTGTACACTTTTCCTCAATTTGAGAATACTTCGCAAGTTATACGTACAAGGTAAAATTATTCCGATTCAATTACAAACGAACACAAGATTCAGCGACGGGCGATTTAATATCGCAATTAATTCTGTATTATACAAAAATCGCTTTTTTGCGTTTTTCTGCTTTTTCGCTAATTTAACGGCACTTCTTGAGCTCTGACCGACCAAATATACAGGACGTCTGTGGGAAATCCCCTAGATAATAAAGGGTAAAAACAAGCAAAATCGAGCAAACCAACATATATCTGATCAGCATTGCAAATCAATGGTCTTCATCAATGTAAGGAATGTTGAAATTGCCCAAAAATCATTCCCAACTGTACGGTTACACAAAAAACGTCATTTATAACATGCTCTTATATTTAGAACTGCTATGAATGTGTTGGATATTTTTTCATACTAAATCCAATTGTAGCACTCGTATTGGCCGGTTTTTAAAACACCTCAGGAATTAGTGAATTATTGCAATATCACATGCACAGCTGGTGTGGTGTTGATTAAATTAAAGCACCTGGTTTGAAATGCTGACCATGTTCACTGCTATATTTAGCACAAAAACTTTTTTGCAAATTACCTCATCGTACATAAAATATGTGAATATAAAAAACTCTAATAATGGCACTTGGTATCATAATTCGTCGGAATACTGATCGGAGTGATTTGTCATGCTGATAGAGTAGCATTAATCCAGTATCTGCTTTTTAAATAAAACTCGTTTCTGCAAAATAAAAGAATTGCTTGGCAATTCAGTTTTTAGAGGGGAGGAAAATTGTGAGAATGAGTAACGAAAACTCAATTTTTCTTTTCCTACAACTATCTGACATCTCCATTTTTGCAAAATTTGAGGAAATGCAGTCGGAAGGTGTAGAAAAATGCACTATTGGAAAAGAGGCAAACTAATTAATTACCTTTCGCTATATGCAACTAAAATTCTAAGCTCGATCGATATTTTAAAGTGCAGTGCTCAACTTGCAAGTTGGGGGTAAATATAAGAATAGCTAGTCTCGCTATCAATTACAATAATCGTTCAATAGGGGCAATTTTGGGGATTTCGATATTTCGGGAGGTTACGAAAACGAATCGCCAAATATGCAGAGATTCCTTCCACCCCAAACTGTTTGGCATAGAACAAAAAAATATGTGCTCAAATTTACACACCTGCTAATTTACAATAGTAAATATGGCAGGTGGTGCTGCACTTCCAAAATATTTCAGGACTCTTCTAATAGTCCTTTATTCTTGCTAACCTGCCAGTGCTTTCACTTCAAAAGGGGCAAATCACTTTCCAATCATCATGAGCAAACGGCACTGCAAACTTTCAACAGCTATTTACAAAGCTCTTTCATTTCCTCAAAATATAAAGCGGCATATTTTCAGAATTCTCTGCCTTTCTAATAACTCCCATTATCGCTGTAACCGCGATAAGCACAAACCAAGTGGCGAGGCATCCTAGTAACTCGAGTTTGCAGCTTGTAACGCCAAAAACCGTTACTGTTACAAGATTCTCTTCTATATTTTCCATTTATTGAAGTTTTGAACATTCGGTGGTTATTAACCATGTTTCACGTTCAAGCAGACCTATGTGGGATTTTGCCAAGTACGGCTCAAGTTCATATATACAATGTAGATATGTAGTTGATAAAGCAATCTGTGCGCTTCAAATGCCTATATAAGAAGGCACAATAGACAAGGAATGCCTCGCCCCTTTCTCGTCTTCTTGGAAGAGCAAATTAATTAATACGGGTATATAAAAACAGGAATTCTTCTAGTGATTAATTGAATAGAAGAGAGCGATTTCCTCATCCAATGTCATTGGAAGCAGCAAAATTATTACACGTTGTGTTCTTACGTAACACTGTTTATATTATGAAGTTAACGAGGCAACGTTTTGGGTCATCCTCGCAAATTAAGACTGGAAATGGATGTTACTCGTCATTGAACGCCGCTCTGTAGGGTTAAATGGATTACGGGAGTTGATTCCTACTGCTTACGATTGTTTCACATGGTGAATTGAATTCGGTCATCTTGAATGACCTCTTACATACTGGTAAAAGCAATATTGCTTAAGAGGGTTGCATACCAGAATAAGCCTATTTTTCGAAATTATTTTTTTAATTTAATTTTAGATACTGTTAGGAACAAATGGAATGTACTAGGACATAGCATAAATATTCTATTATTTGTTTATTTTTTTTTGTTTATGTATATATTCCATTTCATGAAAATACATTGGCACCAAAAAGTATTGGTAATAGCATTTTTTTATGAATAACTCTGAAAGTAATTGCCTTAGTTAAAAACGGAAATACACATTTTGTTGTAAATGTTTTAATAAAACATCCTAGAAAATTTGAAACAGTTTTAAT
>JAQGCC010005505.1:0-11429 GCA_034698905.1 Xestoiulus laeticollis
CTCAGAAGGTCCTAGGCTTCTCTGAAATTAGCCCTAAGCTAACCGCTCGATATAACGAACGGAGTGGCTGGACACCTACAAAATGAAAAAAAAATATACAGTTGGCTCTCGATATAACGAACAGAGTGACTGGTCCCGAGCCAAATGTCTAAAGCTCTTATTTATAACTATAGCCTATCGGTATTTTGAACGTTTTGTATAATTAACCGCTCAATATAACGAACGGAGTGGCTGGACACCTGCAAAATGAAAAAAAAATATACAGTTGGCTCTCGATATAACGAACAGAGTGACTGGTCCCGAGCCAAATGTCTAAAGCTCTTATGTATATAACTGTAGCCTATCGGTATTTTGAACGTTCTGTATAATTAACCGCTCGATATAACGAACGGAGTGGCTGCAGGACACTTCCATAATGCCTATAAAATAGGTCTATAGGCTATCTCTCATGTATTAGCCTTTCAGTATAACAAACTTTCTGTATAACGAACCGCTCGTTATAATGAACGGTTTACCAGTCCCTTGTCTACACCACAATATATGACTCTGTTTATAACGAACGGTAATTTGATGTCATAGGTCAGAGCCAAAGAACATCCTGTTGTCCTGACCAAAATGATTCTATAGCTCTGGTGTTTAACTATGAGCCACTTGGTATATTGAACGTTCTGTATAATTAACCGCTCGTTATAAAGAACGCGGTTTATTTCCGGTCCCTTCTCCACACCACAATAAGCCTACTATATGATTCTGTTTATAACGAACGGTATTTCGATGTCGTATATATAAACATTCTCATTTTCAATGATTTTAAATATTGGTTTATTTATAAAAAACATCTTAAACCATTTTGCTATACATGTAGGTGTCATAAAAAGCATGCCTATATATAGAAGCGAAAACCGACCTCTCTATTTAACGAACGAATGTCACGTCCCCTTGACGTTCGTTATATTGGGAACCGAATGCATACACATTTAAATAAAATGAATTCTGATAATTTGCAACACATGTTGCAGGTTAATTCTTGAAAACAAGTCATCGTCAATATCCTGTTAAAATATCCCTTTTATCCTTATACAGAATTTCAATATACGAATTCAAAATAAATATAGGTTTTTTTTTTTTTTTTTTTAAAAACGAAACATGTTTTATATTTATTTTATATAATTTTATATAATATTATAATATAGCGAATGCATTTGCAGAAAAATTCAATTTTTATAGGCTTAATAAATCTTGTCTAGAAAGTGTTGATATTTTCGTGGGTGTATCCTCTCCCCCCCCCCCCCCATCCCTCCTTCACCCCTTCACCCCTTCACCCCACCCCCTCTTTTAAGTTAACCTCGGTTCAACGTTCTTGTATACATGTATACACATGGGTGTATATATATAATAATTTCGGTGTAGTTAGCCCCTTTAAAGTGTGTTCGCCTCCTGCACCTGCAACTACACCAAACACATTCAGACTCAAATATTAAAATATGGGAATATTTGGCACGTTTATGACAATTTTCGCGCCCTCTCTTCAATAAATACTCGATACATTTATGAATTATTGTAATATGTTCACGATGAAGCCATGCAGAAAGAAGACCAGTCTGAACTATTACGGGGGAGTTGTTTTTTTCAATTATTGCTCTCTTGGACAAATCGAGAAGTTAGTGTTGGGGGGAGGGGCGATGTTTTTTTTTTTTTTTTTTTTTTTAATTCTGTAAGATTTGTATACGTGTCCTGATAAAACAATGAGCCTTGTTTTGATATACAGTAATAGCACTGCGTACAAAGTACAAGCTCTCGATATAACGAACGCTATAAGGGGGATTGGGAGATTCGTTCGTTATATCGAACGTTTACGTTTCTGTTTTTACACATTTTTTTCTCGATAGACACCTATAGCAGCTTTTAGCTCCTGAAATATGCTATAATTTTTGTGTGCCACAACACGTACTTCCGTCTTCTATTAAACACCGGTGCAGATATTATTTTTGTCGAATGCTGGAGATGAAATGCAGTCTGCGAACTGAAGCTGAACCGGACGAACGGTTCGTTATACCGAGAGGCTAATTCATGTTTAGGCGTTTTGGTCGGGACCAGCCACTCAATTGGTTTAATCGAGTTGTTCATTATACAGAGCGTTCGTTCTAGGAAGAGGCTTGTGACTATAATTATACAATAAACACTGATAATGATAGGAATAAGCATTTTGATTTGGACCATCCACTCCGTTCGTTGTATCGAGAGGCAAACTACACACGAGAGAATTAAGCATTTTGATTGGGAGCATCCACTCTGTTCGTTATATCGAGCGGTTCGTTATATACTTAATTGCTAGTTAATCATATAAGAGGCTTAGGCATTTTGACTGTTCGTTATATCGAGTGGGGTTCGTTATATACTTGCTAATTAAACATATACGAGGATTAGGCGTTTTGATTAGGATCATTTACTCTGTTCGTTATATCGAGTGGTTTGTTATAAACTTGCTAGGTTTAGGGGTTTCGATTGGGACCATGCATCCACTCCGTTCGTTATATCGAGAGGCAAACTACACACGAGAGAATTAGGCATTTTGATTGGGAGCATCAACTTTCGGCACTCTGTTCGTTATATCGAGCGATTAATTATATATACAGGCTAATACGCATTTTGTTCGTTATATCCAGAGGATAGGTATAGACCTATATACATGTACATTAGGTATTTTGGTCGGGAACAGCCATTAATATTTGTTCGTTATGCAGAACGTTCGTTATACCGAGAGGCTATAGTTACGTACGTGCTATGACGATGCATATATTAATGTCAAATGGGCATTATACATGACAACCTACATTGTCACATATGGCCCTAATTTCCTCCTATTGCCCCATGTCCCACATCCTGCACGTGACCCACACCCTGCACGTGACCCACATCCTTGACATGCCACATGTGATGACACGTGCATGCATGTATACAGTGCTGCCATGTGACGCCACTTCCGGTTTGTCCATAGCAGGTAGTATCCCAGCATAAAAATATAGGACGGGGCTGAGATGCCTGCATATGGCATAGCTCCGCCCCCACCAACTGCCACTTCCGGTTTGCGCATATACTCAAGCTCCGCCCACCAACGCAACGCACTAGGGTTGTTCCTAGCTGAAAAAACTTCCGGAAGTGAGTTCACGAGTCTTACCTGAACTCTGGATTCTGTGAGTCCGATCCTCATGGCCAGTTCCTCCCTCATGAAGATATCCGGATAGTGAGTCTTGCTGAAGCTTCGCTCAAGTTCGTTGAGCTGAGCCGGGGTGAATCTCGTGCGATGACGTTTCTGTTTCGTGGGTTTGTCACTGTCTCCAGAGGCGCTGCTGGCGTCCAGAAGACCCCCTTGACCACCGCCGCACGTGCTGGACGCCCCCCCGCCGCCGCCTCCTCCTCCTCCGCCGCCGCCGCCAGGGGCGCTGTTGTGGCCTCCGTGCTCAAGATCGCCGTTCTTGCCAAGATCGGACTTGAGAGCCTCACTCTGATGGTGGGGGTGGTGGTGGTTGCCGCCGTGGTCGTGCTCTTTTAGAACTGTGGGCGAAATGAGAGGGAGGAGGAATTAGACAATTTGAGTGGACAGTGGTCAGTGTGGATGGACAGGAGTAGGATTCGTAAAAGGATATGAAAATAAGAGGCTTGCATCAAAATTAACAATGTCTTCACGTCAACTAAATGGTCATGAATATGAACAGGACAATATAGTCCTGTCTTGTAGCAAGACAGACAGGAGTTTTGTGTGAAGAAATAGTGGCTTGTAGCGAGAAGGCAATGTCTTGCAACAACTAAGGTCATGAATGAACATGACAATAGTCTTTTTGAAAACAATGTATTGCATCAAGACAGACATGCAGGAATTTTGTAACAAGAAATAGTACGTCTTGTAGAAAGAAGGCAATGTATTGCATCAAGACAGACAGGAATTTCGTATCAAGAAATAGTGTCTTGTAGCAAGAAAACAAATGTCTTGCATCAACTAAATGGTCATACATGAACAGGACAATAATCTCTTTGAAAACAATGTCTTGCCTCAAGAAATAATGTCTCGTAGCAAGACAGACAAGAATTTTCTAGCAAGACAGGCAAAAGTCTTGAAGCAAGACAGACAAGTCTTGCATAAAAAAAAGCAATGTCTTGTAGCAAGACAGACAAGTCTTGCATCAAAAAAGCACTGTCTTGCATCAAGAAATAATGTCTTGTAACAAGACAGACAAGTCTTGCATCAAAAAAGCACTGTCTTGCATCAAGAAATAATGTCTTGTAGCAAGACAGACAGGAGTTTTGCATCATGAAATAATGTCTCGTAGCAAGACAGACAGGAGTTTTGTATCAAGAAATAGTGTCTTGTAGCAAGAAGGCAATGTCTTGCATCAACTAGATTATGCATGAACAGTACAATAATCTTTTTGAAGACAATGTCTTGCACCAAGAAATAATGTCTTGGAGCAAGACAGACAAGTCTTGCATAAAAAAAAACAATGTCTTGTAGCAAGACAGACAAGAATTTTGTAGCAAGACAGAAAAGTCTTGCATCGAAAAAGCAATGTCTTGCATCAAGAAATAATGTCTCGTAGCAAGACAGACAGGAGTTTCGTATCAAGAAATAGTGTCTTGTAGCAAGAAGGCAATGTCTTGCATCAGCTAAATGGTCATGCAGGAAGGAAAATGACAATAATCTTTTTGAAAACAATGTCTTGCATCAAGAAATAATGTCTCGTAGCAAGACAGACAGGAGTTTCGTATCAAGAAAGAGTGTCTTGTAGCAAGAAGGCAATGTCTTGCATCAACTAGATCATGCATGAACAGGACAATAATCTTTTTGAAAACAATGTCTTGCAGCGAGAAATCAAGAGTCTGGCATTAAAAAGACAATGTCTAGCATGAGCAAGACAAGAGCCTCGCATCAAGAAAACATTAGTCTTGCACGTGCAAGACAGTGTAATCTTACATCCACAAAGACAAGAATCTCGATGCATGAAGATGCAATAATCTTGCAATGTATGGCTTCATAAAAACAAGAGCTTTTGTTTTGTGTATAATGTAATGAAAAACAGGCGTTTAGGATTTGTTATTGTTATTGTTATTGTTATTGTTATTGTTTTGTAGTTGTATTTGGCCCTCATACACGTACGTTGCTCTATAATCCTTTGTTTACAGTTGGTTCCGTATAATGGCGTCTCCATAAATGCTAGATTGACTTATACAATTAGCTTTATAGACCTTGTCGTTATTTCTCTTCTGTTAATTAATGAATTATTTAACACGTAGGCTTTTTTTTTTATTTTCCGTTCATCAGATATATATTGTTATAACATGTATACATGTATATATAGTTGTATACATCGATACGTCTTTTTATATACCAACGACTCAAATATAATCAACGCAACCACGCTAATCAAATTATGAATTACATGTACTAATTAATTGACGAGTAGCCATTTTGTTGCAACAGCACGTGCAATTGGTGAATTTAGGATGGCTTTTTCATATATGCCAATTTTATGCAATTCATGAAGATTTGCTGTGTTTTTACACCAGACATATTTTAACGCCTTAAATTAGATTAGTGAGAGATAAAGCTTGCACGAACGATTACGATACGTTTACGATTAATGCGTCATCAAGCGCAAACACGCATGCGTGGGTGACAAAAGACGAATCGCCATTCGCTAAAAAACAGTTTAGGACACGTTTATGAGGTGTAATCATTAACGTATCGTAAACGTAATCGTATCGTAATCGTATCGTGCAGCTTTATCTCGCTATTCTTGTGTTATATTTACATTATACGTGAACTTTGTAACGTTTGCACGAGAATTTAGCAGTTAAATAATATTTGCAATGTTTTACACAAAAATTGCAGTATTTTTTTATGAAATTTTGAATTTTGTACAAAAATTTATGATGATATTTACAACACTTGTTATAATGTCTATACAAGAATTCTTGTATTTTACACTAATTGTTATAAATTGTTTTATTAAAACATGAATATGTGCTATATTTTTTAATCGAATTTTGAATTTCGTACAAGAATTTATGATGATTTTTAATACAAAAATTCTGATATTTTATCCAAAAATTATGATGTTTAATCAACAAATTCTGATGTTTTATTTAAATTTCTGATGTTTAATCCAAAATTTCTGATATTTAATCCAAAAATTCTGATGTTTTATTCCAAGAATTCTGATATTTTATTCCAAGAATTCTGATATTTTATTCCAAGAATTCTGATGTTTATATACAAGCATTGTTGTCTTTTATACGAATTATTTCTCAAAACGAAATATTTGTTTTAAACAATAATATAGTGCGGAACATAAATTGCAATATTTTTACAAACATCTTTACATTTGATAAAATTGCAATTTTTCAATACAAGAAATCAAATGTTTTAATACAGGAATTTCAAACAAGAATCGCAGCATCTTTGCACAATTTTAGCGCAATTCTGATATTTTTACAAGCTTTTATAAAAATTATGCCTTCTGAAAAAACAGGAATATTGCAATATCCAGAAATTATTTAATTGCTTACATAACGATGTTTTTCATGATAGGGGTACTCAAGTTCAGCATCGTACATCTGAGATTTCGTATTATTTCGTAAGCAGGCTCGTGCGTTCTAAATATCTATCACGTGCGTTCTAAATATCTAACACGTGCGTTCTAAAATACATTTTCAGAACGCACGTAATAGATTTTTGGATTCAAAAAATCGATTTTTAGAATGCACGTGATATATATAGTTGGAACTAAAATTCGCTTTTTAGAACGCACGTGATAAAGCACGAGCCTGTTTACGAAATAATAGGAAATCTCAGATGTACGATGCTGAACTTGAGTACCCCTATTATTTTTTGCGTTGTATATAAACTTCAAATATTTCTCGTAATATATGTTTAAATTTTTTTGTAACGCAGACGAATTTAAAAGGATTTATTTGTATTAGTAAATTCAAACACCAAATTCGGGACACGTATAAAATAATAATATAATAATTGTGAAAAATCAACACGCGATTAAGGACAGTGATGTCTTATTTACTATTAACAAATATTTAAACGTCCTATAATTTAAAAAAAAATACCACATTTTAGATTTATACTTAATTTAATATTAAATTTTTATGAAAAGGCCCTTATTTTATATACCAAAGGGCATCCATCGTTTCTATACATTATACATGCACATGTCGTAGATTTTATTTTTTACAATGTTTTATAGCCTTTTGTTAAATTTTATATATTTCGGGGCCTATTTATAATATCAAAGGGCCTTCGCTATATAAAAGGGTCTTTTTACGTCATTTAATGTCATTACGCATAATTAAAAGCCAAATTTTCATAAAAATAATAAAAGTAAAGGCTTACATATTTTTATTTTTAAATTTTAATATTTATATATAATGATATCGTTTATAATAATTAGGCTTAAAGTAATGGGCCTATAACGTAAAGGTCCATTCCGTATGCATGGTAAGACTATAAATCGTACGTTATAAAAATAGGTGTAAAAATGCGTCCGGTATTTTAAAATGGTGTAAAACATGTTTATAACATAATTTCTACACGTAAGGCTTTTCCCATCTAAGGACCTTATCGTATGGGCCTTATCGTATGGACCTTTCCGTAAAGGCATAAACGATGGAATTCAACGACATGGATTTCAGATTCGAGTGGATTTAAATATTTTATATTCTATAGTTTGTATACCTTACGATTTGAAATGTATTTTTAAATTTTAAACATACGTGTAAATTATTGAACACGTGAATGTGTTCCTACATGAAACACGTTTAGAAAACAATAGATAAAAAAAAAGCCAGATTTAACATTAAAAATTCATGAAAACGTATATGGTGATAAAATCAGCTTTATACCGCTCGTGTAAAAAAATACAGTAGATAAAGCTAAGTGTTTAAATATTAAACACGTGTTTAAAACCGCGAAAATCGAGCATGGAAACATGTGTTTTTTTAGGAACACATAAACGTGTATGTTTAAAGAAAACGTGTGTTGAATAGCTATAGATTTAGATTTTAAGGTTTTATGTTTATAATGATTTAAAATATGTCACTCACGTACGATATATATAAACTTTGAGAATTTTTATAGTGTTCACACAAGAACGTATTTATGAACACATGAATAACACATTTCGTGACAAACAACATCTAAACGAACCATGCTAAACACATATGTTAATGTCTTAATAAAACCCTATACTATATATATAGTTTTCAAAATCGTAGAAAACAGTTGAAAACGAGTGTTCTAATGGATCTGAACGTGTACATTGGAGAACACGTTCGCTCGAGAACATATAAACGCATAAGAAAATCAAGGAAAGTAATATAGTGGAATAAGCAGATGGATTATACGCTATTGTAATATTATTGGGATAACGGTTTATTTTGAATGTAAACTAGAACAGAAGTTGAACACATGCTAGGACATGCATTTGAAAAATGTCAGAACACGTTCGCTTGAGAACACATAAGCACATAAGTCAGAAAAGCAAAAAAAAATATATATTTGAATTTACAGTATATGGATAAACTACACTCGTGTTCCGATAGTTCTAAACTAAATGTAAACTATATGCCAGAACACATACCAGAACATAACATAAATAACTAAAAACTGCATGGTTGAATTAATATATGGATAGAGTCCTACTAAAAGTATTTGTAAATAAGCACGTAAACGCTAGTCTGAGAGCATATCTTAAACTCTATTTCGAGAAAACATGTTGCTGAACTAAATATAAACAGACTAAAAGCAGAACACATGCCAGAACATATAAAAATAGTTGAACATTTGGATATAGACTACGCTATAGGCTATGTCCTATATACTATATTGCTGAACTACTGTATAAATAGAAAATAAAAACAGAACACTTAGTAGATATTAACTAGAAGCAGAACACAAACTGGAACACATACCAGAACATAACTTTAACAATAAAAAAATACGTGAACATATGGATAGACTACGCTATATAGGCTATGTCCTATACTATATTGCTGAGCTATAAATAGAAAATAGAAGCAGAACACATAGTAGATATAAACTAAAAGCAGAACACATGGTAGATATAAACCAGAAGTAGAATATATACCAGAACACATGCCAGAACACAGCCTAAAAATAGTGTAATATGATGACAGATTACGCTATGTCCCTATATATCGCTGAACTGAATATAAAACAGAACACATATAGTAGATATAAACTAGAAGCAGAACACATGCCAGAACATATAACAACCTGTTGTAATGCCGTTGTCGAAGCGTTGAAGAACCATATTGTATGGCTATAGGTTATATAATGCATATATATATATATTTTCAGAAAACGTATCCAAAATCAACCAGCGCAGGAATATCCACAAAATATCAAAAGTTGTAATATCTTAAAAATCCAAAAGCAAGGAAAAACATGTTCCTAGTTGCCAAGAAAGAGCACCGAACAAATTGATGTCCTTAAAACGACGAAGTCACCTTCCTTTTTATATAAGAGTATGAAGTAGAAAGAAGAAGAAGAAGAAGGGGCCGAATTAGAGTTATAGAGCTGCTTTATATATATATATATATAGAGGGTATTTGAAAAGATGCATTGGAATAGGCTGGCAGTGAAATTGGTTAATCCCAAATTCGCAAATTTAATCAAGACCCTCAACCTATCAAAAGAGTAGTTGCCTAATGAGAGAGCGAGGCTTTTCGGCGTCGCAAAAACAATTAGCGACTATAATGGCTGCTCGCTGCCTGTGCCTGCTTCATTTTCAGACGTTTTTCAGCAGTTGAGCAGTTTAAGGGGTTGTTTTTGGTACTCACCTAAGGAGGAAGTTGGACTCAGGGTGTTGAGCATTTCGGCTGTGCTGCTGTTGGCATGGTGGGCCAACAACATGAGGGATGACCCCGAGCAGTTGGCCAGGGTCCTCTGCACGAACCTCGACGCGATGCTGGGAAAAAGAGTCTCCAGCGCGATGTTGGGCAGTTGGCCGGATGACCAGTTGACCAGTTGAGCACTTTGGCAATTTTTTCAAATTTTCCAATTTTTTCAAATTTTCCAATTTTTTTTCCAATTTTTCCAATTTTCCAATTTTTCGAATTTTTTTTCGAATTTTTCGAATTTTTCCAATTCTATTCTTATAATCTTCTGCACGTGGGCACGTGGAAGTTCCTTTTCTTCTTCTTCTTCTGTTCTTTTCTTCTGCACGTGGAGGCCTACTGATGATGACGATGGTGATTAACGCTGTATTTTTTCGTTCTTTTTTTTTTTCTGCACGTGGGCACGTGGAGGAGCCTTTTTCGTTTTGCACGTGGAGATCGAGCCCGGTGATGATGGTGATAGTGATTGGTGATTATATGCTGAACGCTGTACTGTTAACGAAAACGACGAAGCGGTTGGCAGGTTCGTTATAAGTTGGAGTTAGTCGGCAGGAATGGGAAAAAGGTTTTTGGGCTGCTTGATTTGCACGTTGTGGGTAGATATTATGAGCCTGCTTTGCTACTTTTTGGTAGCAGCTAGTTTAAGGCTAGGCTCAATATGCTTTTGCAGCGGCGGAAGGTTTCTGACGAAAAAGGGCGCTGCTCTCGGCACGAGGCACCGAGCAACGGACCAATGGGAGATGAGCATCTGGGAGACTCATTTGAATTCATTATGCGAGATGGTTCTTGGGGAGGAGGGAATCGAGATTGGGAGCTAGCAATGGATACGGGACTGAGGACTGCCTTATATGCTCTGGGATATACTGGATTGTTGAGGGGATCGAGGGCGAACCTTTAGGGTAAAAAACATATATGGTGCTATCAGCGATTAAAGAATCATTCCAGAACGAATGTGGGATGATTCTGGAATCTATGCTCTGGATATACTGGATTGTTGAGGGGATCGAGGGGGAACCTTTAGGGTAAAAACATATATGGTGTTATCAGCGGTTAAAGAATCATTCCAGAACGAATCTGGGATGATTCTGGAATCTATGCTCTGGATATACTGGATTGTTGAGGGGATCGAGGGCGAACCTTTAGGGTAAAAAACATCTATGGTGCTATCAGCGATTAAAGAATCATTCTAGAACGATTCTGGGATGATTCTGGAATCTATGCTCTGGATATACTGGATTGCTGAGGGGATCGAGGGGGAACCTTTAGGGTAAAAACATATATGGTGTTATCAGCGGTTAAAGAATCATTCTAGAACGAATCTGGGATGATTCTGGAATCTATGCTCTGGATATACTGGAGGGGGGAAGCTTTAGGGTATACCTTTAGGGTACACCTTTAGGGTAAAAACATATATGGTGCTATCAGCGATTAAAGAATCATTCTAGAACGAATCTGGGATGATTCTGGAATCTATGCTCTGGATATACTGGAGGGGGGAAGCTTTA
>JAQGCC010005506.1:0-11428 GCA_034698905.1 Xestoiulus laeticollis
TGATTGGCCAGATTTAGAAAGAGATAAGATGATATATTTGTCAGCAGCAGGCATGAAATAAAACAGAATTGCATATACAAACGGACCAACCTGAAACTGTTGAAAAATAAAAAACAAAAAAACGTATAATATTTTCATAGAATGAACAAATCACGCATTACTAAGCAGCGCATGCGTGAATTTTGAAAAAATTCACTAAATTATTTCGTACCATTATTTTATGGCTGAACTAAACACCCCCTTTCCCATGGGTAAATTTCTTGACGAGCCCAGCACATTTTCTAAATAAAATTCCGGGGAACAAAAATTGGTAAAAATACTGTGTTTATAGATCTAGTGCATCTGTTGCACTAGATCACGTTTTTTTATGAAAATGGTCCTTAAATTTTAAATTTAAGAAATAAGAATAAATTTTAAATGGGGATCTCACGTGGCTAAGTCTTTGATGCCACGTACTGATGTCAGCTACAGGCGTTTTTCGGAATTTGAATTTTGTTACGAGATCACTGCAGCAAATTAATTATGCCAGTTAAGGTGTGGATTTTAATTCTAAAGCATGAATTATTTATCTAGCTAGGGCACATATACATTTATATTAACGTCTCTTTAATATTAAGCAAGTAATCAATGAATATTCGAAACGCGACGATAAATTGCTGTTAGCTAGACACCAAGTGGCAGCAAGACCATGCAAAACACCCGCAAAATTTAAAAAAAAAACTTATTAATTTTAAAAATAACGAGACATTTTCATTAAAAAATATGGTCTCTGTGCTCTAGATCTATGAAAACAGAATTTGTACCAATTTTTTGGTCTATATATTTCCCCATATGAAAGGGGGTATTAAGTTCAGCATTAATCCTCCCAAAGTTTCATTTTCGTATCATGATTATATCGCTAGATATTATTTAAAAGTTTATTTCTAATGTGGTTCTGTGTTAAAATTGCCTTTCTATCCTCTAGGAAAATTGCAATTTACTATCACAAGGATGCGCTTGCACTAAACGCGGACATTGTCCATTGCTCATATTTTTATACATGCAAAATTTGTTTTGAAATATATTTGTACTTTAAATCAAAACAATTTCGAAAACAATTCATATTTATAAGCTTTTGTTTGCCATATGGGCCTAATGTTATGCATATGATATTTATTGGCAAAATCATGGCGATATTCTGAAAAGAAGTGTTATTTAAATTTTATGCAAAAATGGGGACAAGTTAAGTTAACATGGCTCAACAGAATTTTGTATTGTTTCATTCATGGCGCTTGTATTTCATTTGGGTGACTGCATGCATGCAGCCTTTGGTATATAAGTGCATGATTTAGCTTTTGCTACCATTGGGCACAGCTGTGACGTCATTAGCATTTCAGCCCGGCATAAGGACTTTGTGTGTAAAATCGATACATTCATTTTGAAAACATATCAACTGTATTGACTTCTAGGAAACCCATGAGGGACAACCATTAAATCTTCAAGAAGTGCATTGTATTATGTTTCTTATAGCATATATAGCTTTAGATTGGTAAAAGAGAATAAATCTTATGCAATCGAAAACTAATTTAAGCCATCTGTATACTGTATATTGACAATTATGGCGAAATGTTAATTGCGTAAAAAATGTGTTTTGCCTATTATTGACCAATATTGAGTGCATGCTTTAATACTGCATGGGTTGCTTTCATTACTTATAAATTAATTCATAATTTCTTGAAACATGATAATTAAGTTAAGATTAAAAAATGTACCAGAATAAGCCTTTTTTTCTAAATTATTTTTTAATTTAATTTTAGAGACTGTTAGGAACATTTGCATAAAATGTACGAGGACCATTAAATATTCTACATGTATTATTTATTTAAATTTTTTGTTTATGCAAATGTATACTCCATTTCGTCAGTAAAGTTTAAAATTGTAGAGGGTCTGGTAAACTTCAGACATAATTCCGTGAAATAGACTATACATAAACATAAACAAAAAAATTAAACAAATAATAGAATATTTATATGCTATAGGTCCCTATGCTATATGGTTTCCCACAACCTCCCTAATCGCCCCACCTAATCTGGGTGAATTAATTTTAAAGCCATAAGAATGCAAGCTTTCCTGTATAGCAAACATGCTTGCAGTGTTTGCCTCTCTTTAAGGGGCCACATTCAGCAAATTTAGATTTTTGTCGAGGCACATCCTTGCATTTGCAAAATAGTCATAAACATTACAATAGAAAAAAAGGCTTATTCTGGTATGCAACCTCCTCTTAAAGCCTTAAATATATTGATAATTTCTAGAAACACGATAAGTTTATAGACCAGTAAATTTAGACCAACAAATGTCAATCTAAGCCGAAAAATGCATTCCCGGCATCATCCTTATTCCGATAATTCCTTCATTCTTTGCAAGCATTATCTAAAGTTGATCGATTATGAGGTTTCTCTTAATGGCCCTAGCAATTTATTAGTTTTTAAGAGGGTTGTGTATATAAGCCTTTTCTTCTAAATTATTCTTTATTAAGAGGGTTGTGTACCAGAATAAGTCTTTTTTATAACTTATTTTTTTAAATTTAATTTTAGAAACTGTTAGGAACAAATGGAATGTACGAGGATATTCAATTATTTGTTTAAATTTTTTGTTTACATAATGTATATCTATATTCCATTGCATGGAAATATGTCTATAAAGTTTATAATTGTAGAGGGCCTGGTAAACTTCACGAAGATTTCCATGAAAAGAAATATACATATACATGTACATAAACAAAATATGTAAACAAATAATAGAATATTTATGCTAGGTCCTCGTACATTCCATTTATTTCTCTAACAATTTCCAAAATTAAATTAAAAAACAATTTAGAAAAAAAGGCTTATTCTGGTATAGGCATATACCCTCTTAACAGGATGCATATTGCGAAAATTGTTTAATCAATTCATTGTCGATTTCCTAGCATCGTTGCCTCGATGCATTTTCCCATATTGCTTTTTTTTTTATACCGAACCCCTCGAGTTTGTCCCGAGGCTGTGGCGATGATCTATTCGGTAATTTAGCGATTGTAGGTTGTAATATGACCGTTTGTAAATGCTCGAGCGTATAACGAGGCATTGTGGACGCGGAAAAGAGGAGGCGCTGGTTGCACATTGCGCTATGACGCGTGCGCATGAAATAGGATTACTTGGCGTCAGCTGGGACTTAGTACTCCATTGCTCCTGGAGGGGACTTTTGCCGTCACAAGTGGGCTAGTTATTTGTTATAATAATGTGTATGCCCAGCTTTTTTCAATTTCGGTTTACTCCCATCGTTCGCTTTCAGGGCTTTGTGCACCCATGCATTGAACAAGTGAAAAGTGAGCCCATTTGTGGCAAAGTTATGGACAATCATTGCGAGGAAAAAGCAAACAAAATATACACTACTACTGGGCACAAAAAAATACTTGAATACATATTTGAAATGGCGACATTACTATATACTACCGCATATATATTTTTGGGGGTGAGATTCAGCACGAGTTCTACGAGCATTACCTAAGCGTGACATGTAACTCCTTCATTAAGGCTGAACTATAAAAATAAAAGTATAATTTTTAATTGGCGTAAAAATATTTTCCATAATCCCATAAGATACATGTATATGGGGTCTCATACAATGAGATTTTTCACTAGGGATATAATTCCAAAACTTTTACCCACATATATACCATGGCTTATTTCTGAAATTCATGATTCATTTCTTCAAAGTCAGATTATTTCATTTTTGTGTTTGATGTTCTCCAAGCTGCACATGCAAATCGCGTTGCAATTTCAAAATATAAATGCAAATTTCCATAACACTATACTGCATTTCTGCAGCAGTTAATAAAACTGTCATTTTTCAAACCATATGGAAATGGCGTGCATTCGGCTGCATGTAGAAATCAATAATTTAGAAAGAATACGCATTCAAGTAAACAAACTTGTGTAAGGGCATGTACGTGTATATAGTAAAAAAGAAGTAATTAAACTCAATTTTACTGCACGAATTCGCTTGTAATATAACTACAATGTATATACATTATATAGAAGTCCTTGAGGGCAATGCTAAATGCAAAGTGGGAATATGACCCTTTTAGCAGAAGACAGTCTGATTTTTTTTAAATATATTTTTAAAATTTTTCCATATTTAAATATTTCCGCAATCCTCAATATATATACGCAATCCTCATAACACAAAAACTTTCAATTGGAATTTACGTTTTGGTCAACTTCCTGTTGTAAATGGCGCAAAAATGTTGCATTTGTCAACTTACCCCTGTGTACAACTAGCCCCGGTCTCCCCCACTACTACATATATGTTTCACATCTACCATGCATCGTCACATAAAGTCAAATATTGCAAAAAACCGAGTAAAAAGTAACAATAAAACGAACTCATTTATAAATATAGCTAAACTATGAACTTTAATGGTCGTGCAAATGATCTTAGTGCAGCCCTAAACGACATTCCCATATTTCTTCTCACTGGGAAACGAAATAGCACTGCATGTATATATATAGTGCACATCTTGCCGATAAAATCCCCAGCAATTTTCACAATTTAAACTCTTCACGTAGATGCATTAGACGCATTAGCCAAAGCCTAATGACCCTCTAAGCCAAGCACCTTTAATATTAGTCGTTGTCACAAGCTGTGCTCTCAACGATTACTAAAATTGTTTCACCCCTGTTTGAAAACTATTATCAATGGGCCCACTTAATTGATAAATTTGCATTGAATACGAAATTTAAGTCTCTTAAAACTTAAGCAAACGACATGAATGGTGTAGATCCAATAAGAACTATAAAACGATTATTAAAAGCGAATGTGATTTTAGGGTAGCTTTTATATCCAACTGTAGTTGGAAATAAAATTTATGAGGACCGTTATGGAGGTTTGGGGAAAAGAAATCGCGATTAAATTCAGAGAAAAAAGTAATTTGTAGTGGAGGAAAATCGATAAAATCTGAACAGATGGAGCAATTTCTATAATTATTATACTGTTTGTGCCATATATGAATGCCAAAGTGAATAAAAATGGTCTTTAGCAGATAAAACTAAATGGGTCTTTCAAATAACTTTACTGCTATAAATAGTCGTTTTTATTCACGATTTGCAAATGATTGGTTAGGATTGTTCTAATTAAAAAATAAACATAACCAATGGCTCTACTTTATAGGCAGTTACAAATTATTGAATTCTCACTTATGTATGATCGATATAGCATCTAATTAAACCAGTTTCATTTTTTTAGTTTTCTTATAGGCTTAGGGGAAAATGGGGAACATTGGAACATTATAAAATTATTGTAGACAGTTTTTCTTTAAAATGAATTCCAAATGTGTGAGTATGTGGCAGGCCTTCCACCAACTTGAAACTACATGTCCCAATATGTAGTTTCAAGTTGGTGGAAGGCCTGCATGCACACAAAGTTCTGCTAAATTTCATGCTTTTCGACAGGTAAAGTCATTTTTCAATATGTAGTTCGCAATATTTAACAGGGTTCTATTTCTAACAAGGATTGGATACAATGATACCTATATTTAGTTCTTTGCATGACCTATTTTTTATATTTGCACGTCCACATGGTCATTGAAAGCACTAAGCCTTGAGATGCAATGTGGGTCACTTTAGGGCAGCATGACTGGGGCACATTTCAATGTGTCAATTGCCTATTTATATTTGTTTTAATATAGTTTAAATTTGTTCAAATTTGTACATATATGTACTGATCGTGGTGACCTTTTTCCAGAATACCATAACTATATACATGGTGCGATTGTACATGTAAAGCACAAAATACTTTGGTCTTAAGCTATACACAAATACGAAGTACATTAAAATAGTTCAATTTGTGCTCAATAGACATGTTTCAATAAACAATGTGTTCAAATATGTTAAGGTATTTATTTGTCTGTTTTCAATTAAAATTAGTGTAACTGTTCAAATCTGTCTCATCATGGTGCAGATTTGAACAATTTAAAAATAAAAATTCAAATGATTTAAAACACTGTAACAATTCATTTAAGATTCTTGCAAAAAATTGGAAATAGAAATAAACACAAACTAACCAACTATATAGTGTTGGAAATTAGAAGAAACGCAATTAAACAGCTAGAAAAAATATTTTCAAAAATTGTTCAAATGTGCATGACCCACTATCCACTATGCATTGCTAATAATCGTTCTAAAGTTACCAACAATATGAGAATATCTACTATAATCTCGAATCTGAAAAATATTATAAGTTGTAATGTTAGGGGTTCCTTTATAATTTTTATTGTAGTTAAGAGTAAAAAAGGCATTCATGCTTGCTATTTATGCAGGATCTGATATTGGCCTACATTTTACATTTACATTTTAAAATATTGACCCACACTTGCACTGTAAATCAGCATCATCGTTTCTCAATAAATGGAAATCATGTCAAAATTTCAAATAATGCATTCTTTTCGACACTGCAAGTCATAGGTCACTCTCACCATATTCCCCTCATTTCTCCATTTTGGGGCTCCATGCATTTTGGGGAAAATTTTTGACATGACATGAAAAAGTGATTTTAAATTGCTATTGTATAAGGGTAAATTTACTTCCATGGAGAACTGCAGTGACAGCAAACAAATGATATAGGTGTACATGGGCGCAGACTATACATTCTGTAAACCAAGCTAACTTGAAAGAATATACACTATTTGATAGCAATTTCGGTAGCACTTAACTGATGTTTGCTAAAGTAATCTGCCACTGCCATTTTTGTTTCACTTTGGAAATGTATATGGGCCTAGTCGTGTATCGACCATCTGGGTTTAGCCAATGGCGAATCATGACATACCCCCACACATATACAGTTTATTGACTTTCTATGAGCGTTTTTAAAGGCACAAAGAGGGGCTTCGATTGTTGACCCCTTCTCTTGACTATGGACACATTAACAGCAAATTGTTTCCTGGTGTTATTTGCTCAGGTTATTTAATATCTCTATACCAATCACGGCTGCCAATGCTATATCAATTTTAAAGGTCCGTCCCTTTACATTTGAAATTGGTATTTAATTACTTAGCATTGCTAGTTTAAGGCCTTCAAATAAAAACTGATATTTAGCTATTGTTAAAAATGTATCAATACATAGAATTTCTTACAAAAACCCAATGTAACCTACAAGTTGATCCTATGCTAAAGTTCATATTTTCACCAGTAAACACTGAATAGTTTATAGCCTATAAGCTGCTCAGCTTACTGAGTGTAATAGGACAAGTTTGCATAAAACTGTCCCATACAAAACTAATGAGCAGAAAAATATCACAGTGTATTTTCTGCAGAAATTATTATGCATAATTCTTTAAACACAAAACATGGGATACAACTTTCCACCATTATTCTGCAGAATTTCTTGCAGAAATTTACATGATGAAAGTTGTCTGCTGCATTTTTATTTCTTGTATATAGTGCATACATTGTACAAATACCATTATATTGTAGCCTATAAGGTACCATATATAATGCCAAGTGCAAGTTATAAGAATTCCTCTAACGATTTCTTTTTAATTTAGCAATTTTAGTTTCTGCAGAAATGAAACATAATTAATTTACATAAAAAGTTATCATAATTCTGCAGACGATCAGCCCGGTGAATCCTACAGAATTCTGAGAGATTTTTTTTGTATGGTCTATAATGGATGCAACTGATTTTTTACCCATTATTTACCTTTATTATTTTTTATAAAGAGGCAAATCATAAGTACTTCGTTAATTGTTTGGAATGATAGACAGGGCAACGAAATATCATCATAAGAATTGACACCATAATAACACAACCCTTTATTGACACCAATCATTATTGCTGACACGCTGTTTTCCAATTAAATTCTGATAAGATCATGTATTGCCATGTCATCATAACAATTATTTTCTGAGCTTAACTAACTGCCCTATTTTTATGCAATTAAAATTTATGAATACTGCACGTATGTGAATCAAATATATACAGATTTTAAAATGTAGATTCTCTCAAATGTCAGGATTTCCGCGGCTATTCTATAAGCCTGTGCATGTAAAATTGTACAATTTTGTTATGTTATTATTAAATAGTGAACTTTTCAAAAAACTTCATTTTTAAAAAATATAATTGATTCTTTCGTCAAGTGGTCGAAAATTATTAAACCAATTTAAAGGAGATTGTTTGACACGAACAATTTACTTGTTTTATATGCTGCAAATTTTGTCAAACAATATTTACTCTATGTTATTAACCTATAACTTACCACAAAAAAATCGCATTTTGGCCATGTAGGCTTAAAATGCTTAAGAAATGCGATTTGTTAGCATGTTATAGTGTTATAGTTTATTAAAATTTAGCTTGATAACATGGTGAAAATATCATGTTTGATAAAATTTGCTGCATCTTAATGTTTTTTTGTTTAATTACTTGTTGAAAAAAAATTGTGCTATAGTAAAAAACGTGTTTTTGTCCCCTTCGGAATTTATAATTGATAGCTTTCTGGATAACATACATAAATAAAAAGGTTAAATATTTGCGTGCAAATTGTTTTATATACTTTGACAATATGTATACACGTATGTGACATATAACTGGCAGTTATATTTTTTTTAATTACTGCAAAGTGTTAGGGCTAAGAAACTTTTTTAAAAATTGAACATGTGGGACAAGTGGTCACAAAAGCCAGGGCATGTGTCACCATTCTTGCATTGGACAATTAAATGCTGCAAACACACACAAAAATCTAACATTCATTTTCTAATGAATTTCGGTTACTACATGAATGCAAAAATGAAGTCAACATTTTAAAATCACACATAATTAAAAAGATATTGACTGAAATTATGGCAAAGGTGACAAGGCGTATTTTCATGGTTTTGAGCTAAAATGATCATGGTTTAATTTTTGTGCTCTCAAAGCTGATGTTACAATTGTAGTCAGAATGGAAATACATATTATATTCACTGACTCTATTAACATATGCCATGACAATTTGCACCGGCTACTTTGATAACCGGCCAGGTTGTCAAAAATTCGGGGTACGTGTCTTTAAAACACGAATAAAACCTTAAAATTAAACAATTAGGTATTGCTTAGCCAAATGTTGCTTTATTACTGGGTAATTTTGGTTTTCACAAAAGGTGTTTAATTTGAAATTAAAAATGAATACATTTTTTTTGTGATAACTTGCTCCGGTTTTCCCTATTATATAATTTGAATTTCATACTATTTTCAGGTGAAAATCTGGTTTCAAAATCGCCGAATGAAATGGAGAAATTCGAAGGAACGTGAACTTCTTGCAGCCGGTGGCTCGAGAGACCAAACTTTACCAACAAAGCATAATCCCAATCCTGATTTAAGCGATGTGGACACAGTGATGCTAGGTGCAGGATGCCGAGACGATGGAAATAAGCTTTTGAGGAATGGCTCAATGGGTGTGATAAGTTCTGGTGTGAACATTAGTGTTGGTCGTCATCTTCAATGTGCCGAAGACACTTTAACTGCGGAGGTAAATGATACCAGCCCTATTTCTTCCCCACCCCCATCTCCATTGCAAATACATTCTCGCCAAGAAGAAGCAGAGTGTAACGATGGATCCGATGGATCACACTGCAGCAACTTAGATGACGATGATGATGAGGAGGAAGAAATAAAAGTGTTGTGAACCAAAACCAAGAGTGCACGGTGTTGTTTTGGCAAGTGAACTTTGACTTTCGACACATGCAAGTGGTACTTGAAAAGGATTGCTCACAATACATGTATGCTCAGGAGAGATCAAAAACAGGACCTATCTCAACCTCGAGTGCCTCCTGAAGAGTGAACTTCATGCATGGGAGTAATTGGTCGTTTATATATGTACATGTAGATATAAATACGCTTTTTCAGGTTTGCAGAAAGCGGTTGCTGGAATACACATTTATGCGTTTGAAAATTATAAATTCAACCCTTGGAGTTTTTCAGTGGTTGTTACCCAAGCAGCACACAATATTGGACCTCGATTGGCGGAATATTGGAGCAATTTTGGTTAAATTGGACAATAAAACCTATATTGGACTGATAGTGGTCCAAACTTTTTTGGCGATACTGGGCCAATATAGCGCTCTTATTTTGCATCCACAGAGTGGCCACACCATTTTCATTTTCAATTTCCCTGACTTTTCCCTGACTAAAATGTACATTACATGGGCCAGTACACCACTGCATCATAATAAAATAACAGTGTAGTTTTTGGAATTAAGAAAAACTCGTTATTATATCAACCAATGAAATTACCTTTTAAAAAATATGTGATTAATGGCAAAGCAGCAACGAATTTTTAGTTATGCAAATTTCTTTACATGCACGATTTAATTGACTAAAACAAATTAATACATTATGTAAATTTGACCAGGCAAATCTCCTCGATCAAAGGAAAAAACCACCTATCGGTATGGCTGTATTTTATCATCTACGTGATTGGTTTTGCCTCAAAAACAGATTTCTCGTGATTCTGTTTTTGAGGTAAAACCACTCACCCAGTTGATAAAAAACATACCATACACACCCATAGGAGGTTCTTTTCGAAACGTCCTCGTGATAAATTTGCATATTTCGGGGTTATTATCACGAAACCCAGAGAATAGAGGAAAAAACCGGATGAGACGTGTATTTATACATAAAAGTGATGTAAAGTTCACAATTTTACTCAAATCGCCATCTACAAAGGCATTTCTCTAGAGTGGGCGATATATACTTTTAAAAAAGACAGTGTTTTTATTCATTTTGCGAGCAAAACGGTCCCAATGATACCATCAATATCGATCTGCTGCATGTCACTGAATGTATACTGTATATAAGTAAAAAGTACCACACCAATGAATTATATATATGGCAATAAGACCTTTATTTAACAAGAATTTGATGGAATGAGTTTTACTGTATAGCAAATATCTTAAATCGAATAAACAATCTGCAGAATTTTTTTCATTGAGTTCATTCGTTTTATTTTCCTTGAATGCATTTCAGTAATAAGTTAAATGTAAAAAACCGATTATTTCAGTAAGAATATTTTAAACAAAATATCTTAGCGTATTTTTAATATATAGTTGGTATATATAGCCTACCTGATAACTCTCATACACAAAGCAGCATGCACAATCAAGCAAACATGTAGAGTCGAGTAAAATTATTAAAATAAAGTATTTAAAATTGTCTTTAAAATTTGCGATAGTATATGCATGTACATGTATACTACACGGGTAAATATGGTACGCGTATACGTAATAACGAATACATTTCTATGGTCTTTATATATACCCAACCCAAGTATCACACAATATTGGACATCGATTGGCCAAATATGGGAACAATATTGGTTAAATTGGCAAAAATTGGCCAATGAAACCTATATTGGACTGATAGTGGTCCAAGCTTACTAGGCAAT
>JAQGCC010005507.1:0-11428 GCA_034698905.1 Xestoiulus laeticollis
ACGCTACCCGTGACGTCACAAGCAGAAACGAAAAGGCGAGTGGTAGCGTGCGGTACCTAAAGAAAAGACGCCTCAGTTTTGGAATCGATGCGCTGAAGGTGTTTTGTGACCTTTGTAACGTCCGCCATCTTGGAATCTTTCAAAAGCGTCCTTGGGATTGCCTGTGATACTGGGCAACTGCCAAGGACGCCATCTCTGATATGCTCTTGATTTTAAAATTAAAATTTGTAATTAAAAAAATAGATAAGTTCATCTGTTTTTTCCATCAAAAAGATAAGCGTACGTAGCACTGAATTATTAATTGGACAATTGAAAAAAAGCTCCAGGTTTTAAATTGGATGAAGAACTTTTCTGAAAAATTCCGCTTATCGGCAACAACTTTTCTAATATACAAACTGTAAGCGAAGTTTGCCACAATGCATCCTAGATTTATACATGTGCATGTACTAGTAGTTGTTAAAACGAGTTACAATGTAAGAGGGTTGCATACCAGAATAAGCCTTTTTTTTCTAAATTATTAAATTTAATTTTGGAAACTGATAGGAACAAATCAAATCTACGAGGACCTAGCATAAATATTTTATTATTTGTTTAATTTTTTTGTTTCTGTATATGCATATTCCATTTCATGGAAATATACATACATTACATAAACAAAAATTTTAAACAGATATTTATGCTAGGTCCTCGTACATTCCATTGTTCCTAACAGTTTTCAAAATTAAAATAAAAAATAATTTGAAAAAAAACGCTTGGTATGCAACCCTCTTAAGCCATTTCTGGACGTGTTCAAACCTGTCTTTTCAAAAAAATCAGACACACAGTTTGAATTTATATCATGTTTTATTTCTATAGCAATATGACCACATGTCAGGAGTTTACCCTGAAGAACAACAACGTCGATCACCAGATAAATCTACATGTACATGTAAGGCCTTTGCGATCTTTTGCACGATGCCAAGTTCCATAGTTTATCGTAAGTGATTCACACTACAATCAGCTTATTTTTTTGCATCAGGTACATGGACATTTAAAAGGGAAATATAAAATTGTGATGGTGCTGCTGTATATATTGCAATCCTCGTTGTCTACACGTGCGAAGGTGGGTCCCAGACCAGTCCCTGTGTAACCGAGGAATTACGACATGTTGCATCAACGTGGAATGTCTATAAACGATTCTTTGGTGGCGATTCGGGAGGATTTTGGCCTATAAATTTCACGTGTTTGCCAACGGCTATCAAGCTTCCATCTTCCTTCTTCTTGATGTCCACCGAGAGGAAAGCCAAGGTGTTCCCAGCCTTTAGCGTCTTTGCGTCGATGATGATGTCTTCGCCCAATTTCGCTGACTTAAGATAGCTGCAATTAGAAAATGGTACATGCACCAATCCAGATTTCCAAGAAAATTCGGTAAGCATTGCTTAATTTTAATTTCTATGGGGATAACAATAGTAGTCCAGCAGCAGACATACGACGCCCGCTACTTTTACGAACTTACGAGACGCTGAGTTCGACAGAGACTCCAGGAATGGCTTTCGGAGACGTCATGAGGGCCAGCGTCGAAATTACGTCCACCAAGGTGGCGGTGCATCCCCCGTGCAGATGACCTCGGACGTTGACGTGCTCGTCTCCCAACGTCATTTCGCAGACGCAGTTACCGTCTCCACCCGAGATGACGTTAATCTGTAGGTTTGCAGTCAGAAAAAAAGGACATGAGTTTTTTGGGCAAGGACATCTCTGGAAATTAGTATCGGCCAGATAGGGCGTTTCACAAACTGACAATGATGAAGAAAAAAAACATGGGAATTTTTATCTCGATATACCGTTCGGATTAATTTAGCATTCTGAAAACTTGTTAATTATACTTCAAGGGTTAATTCTTCTGAATTTTAGAGTTGTACATATACATGTACAGTACGTATGATTTCAGATATATCCTGCAACGAATTGATTTTAACATTTCCATGCTTTTAGCTATTATTTTTATTAGGGGAATTAATAGTTACATTAGCAGTTAGTGTAGCCGTTGTGATGAGTTTGTAATTATCAAAAAAAGATATACAAACATATCTACACTTATCAAACTCGAATGACTGGAATTGGGTCAAAGGACTTTTCGTCCACCCTGTACACCAAGAAATGATTTTCCCAGTGGGGACAGGTTGAGGTTTTTCACCCGTTTTTTAAGATGTAAATATTGTTGGGACACTACTTTTCACTCACCGACTGTCTAATCCAGCTGCCATAGCCAGTTTTACTGGAAATATGCTGGATAACTTCCTTCAGAAACTTTGTGGCTTGAGTACCGCTCGCCATCTTGGAAAAGTGGAATGTCCTTGGGATGATAGCAGTTGCTTGGCAACGGTTGCCCTGGTGATGCCATTAAAGATGCTGAAAAATGCTACAACTTAGGTTTTACTTTTTTTTTTTTTTTTTAGAAATTCCTTATTTAAAATCATCTACAAAAGTAGAAGCAGGGATTTGGGATGTCTTCTCAAAAAAGCAGACGAATGGGAAACAAAAGAGCAGACGATTACATTAAGGATGAATAAGTTTCCTCAAAATGACCAAATTACATTGTTTAGATTTTTTTGTACGATCGATATGTATTTGGGAGGCCAATTTCTATTTATCACCCGAAAGCTTATGGATAAATAACATTATTTACTTTTTGAAAGCAAATTTAAATTTGCATACAATGCATTTGCACCCGTGATCCCAGAATGCAATGGGGTAGTTTGTTCTTGTTTTGAAATGGTGCATTCTGGGAAAAGAATTGGAGCGCGCTCTTTTAAAAAGGCGAAATTTATGTTTTGACCAATTTTTGTAAATGTATTTTTTCAAATTTGAGCCGCTGTAATGACTGGGTTTGTTTAAGCCGACAATTCCGTATTTTGTTCGTTATGATAAAGACGACAATGTCATTTTCACTGACGTTCAATGACGTTGTGTTCATTAGTGTCGTATTGATGAACACTGGTGAAACAAAAATAGAGAATTTTTTTTAGATTTTAATTGTAATTTGACCCATTGGTTTTTATTGTTGAAAATTGGAACATAGAAAAATCCTACTGTTTTCTGTTGATTTCAACTGTTTAATTTATTGTCCAATGATCCAGCCAATACATTTCATGATGATAGAAGCCAATAAGACTAATAGGATTTCCCTACTGATTTCTATATAGTTTTAGAGCAGGGCAGTGCCTATTACAAACGATTGCAAATTGAACAGTTGATTAAGTAGGCTACAATATTATTTATTTACATGTATTGTTTTAAAACTATTGGGTCAAAGTTTACCCGGTATAACCCCCTGGTAAAGGTAGTTTTCAGGGAGTAAACTGCTTTAAACTGTCTTCCTTATATCCTTATATTATAACGATTGAAAAGAAAATTATTTTGGAAATTAAATTAATTCAAATATCTTTCCAGGACCGCCTTCGCTTGATTCTCAACAGAGGGCGCTAAGTGGCGGCTACCTCGGCTTCCAATCGCCGCCCCTGGATGGCGCCCTCACCCATGTACCCTCCGTTGACCGCGGCCAAGCAACTGGATGCACTCGGGAGCTGCTTGTCAGGCGCGTACGCGTGTGCTTTTGTTTGGGATCGGATGGGAAGGTGAGACATTTGACCCCCTTCACGGCTTCCGGCATCGTTTTGACCCGGGCTTTAAGGACCTGAGATATGGACCCGCTCGAGCATCTTCTGCATCCTCAACTCTGGAGAACGTGAGGCCCATCCACCGTGACCCGTGACACTGCGAAGAAAGGAAAAAAAAAATGGACGAAACCAGAGGAGAAGACGCTGACCCCGGGTCGAGACCCGTGCCCTCTGACCTGCCCAAACTTCCCCTGGACTCCGACGTGCCGGCTCATGTCTTGGCCAGGAGGGGAGCCTTTGCCGCCTGCAGCACCCCGGCTCACAGCGGCGATGACCCTGACCCGTGCCGGGCCTCCATACATAAGGTAGATAATGCATTTTTTTTTCATTTTTGAGGGGGCTTTGGGTAGCAAAATGGCGGCTTTACCCTATCCTGGGGTGTGCCGCAGAGGCTTGGGGAAGGGCCCAGCAGTTTCTGTTTGAAACGTTGTTTATCTCATCTTCTGGATTAATAAACATCAACAGATTGTCATCCTAGGGTAAACTTTATTGTATTTTTAAAAAAATTACACAGCTCTCTTTTGTTTTATCATGCTGTGTTCAACCAGTGGCCCGCGGGCCATTTTTGACCTAATGGAGTTCTCTGCGATGGCCCACCGCCTCACACTTCACAGAAGCATTTTCCTAATTGTTTCATTTTATTTAAGCTTATTACATATTGAAAAATATGATCTCCGAAGGGGCCACCCACAAAGGACGTCTGCAGTCATAGGGGGAGGTAGATTTCGGACAGGACGTTGGGTCATAGGGGGAGGTAAATTTCGGACGGAAGGGAAAGGGGGTGTTTAGAGTATTCTGGTCGTCCTAACAAAATCCTCCTAAAATTTAAATCGTGGGATGTTATGAAAGCAAACTTTGGGCACAACCAAATCCAAATCCAATGAAACAAAGGAACACTTTTCGTATTTTTCTGTCAAATCTCGTGCACTATATCAGAAATTCGTGAAATTTCTTCATAATTTCATCAAATATAGAACGAACATTGTCATGGCAATGGGTGGAGAGGTTCAAAGCGGACAAGGGGGAGGTCTGCCAAAATTCCCAGACGCCCTTTGTGGATGGATGGCTCCTTCAAATAGTATATGACTGATTTTGGGTGAATTCAAGATTGGTGCAAAGGGCTTAATGCAAGCCCTTCGCCATGTGCAAATGAGTTGAGATGTTAATTGGTTTGCAACAGTGCCGTAATTTATGTCGTTATTTTCGTGTAGGTGCCAACTACTGCGCTAGGAATTTTTGGCACTCGTTCGCCTGCTGGTAAGAAGGCTGCACTTTGATTAGAATAATCGTGGATGCTTGCGTAATGCTTAGTTAAATCTAATCTGGTTTAAATAAGGTTTTTAATTTTCGTCAACCACCTCAACTCGTGTTAAAAGAATTTTAATCTCCTTCAGATTGAGACAAATGAAGATTAGCTGAACTTGATGATATTCATCAAGTTCTCAATTTTGTGAGAATAATCTTTGCCATTCTTTCATTTATTATAAAAAAATTCAATAGATTTGGAAAATACAAAATCTATTGAGATTCAATGTCTGGCCGGAAGCCCACTGCTATTTATACAGCTGTTATATAAAAGCTCTAATTTAAGAAAAATGTGCACATGCTAACGATTCGGTGCTAAATCTGACGTTTATGCATGTCTTAAAACTTAGATGGGATCATTTAAAAATATATTTTTGAAAACAGCTGTGGAAGATATGGACAAAATGGCGCCGTGGCCATAGTGAAAAATGCAGGGGGCGCTTGAGACGCGAGAGGGTCGTTCATATAAGACATCGCCCATTCAACGTGTACGAAAAAAGTGCAACTTATTTTAAACAGATTGTAATGTATTTTATGCCGGACCTTCTACTTGTAAATGTGCCTTGAAATCCCATCATTTCACGCAATTTTCTAATATGAAATCGTAGACTGGACGTGCTTTTCGAATGACCCCCGTGAGGAGCGTGCAGACGCAAGAGTGTTACCTGTTGAACAATTCGAGGAATGTGCGTTTCCGCCTCCTTCCTTTTATTTTGAACGTCCGCCAACGTCAAGGTGATTAACCTCACTCAGGTTTTTTCCTCATCCCCTGGTGCAGCAGTTCAAGGCCAGCTACGGCGCTCCTTCACCGGCCAATGGGAAATCATGTGCCACCCTGCTTGCTTCCATATTCGTTCTGGGAAATCCCCATCAGGAAAATCATTTATTCGATGTGATCCTGTTAAAAATAGCTTCCACGAGATCCTGTAACATGGGACATTTAAGAACACAAAATTATCCCGTTTATTTAACGTGTTTTTTACAATAACAACCAATGAGCACTGGTGGTTTTTAGTCGTTTTGTGGTTTTTAAACCAGTTTTTAAAATTTTTCTCGATGTTTTCGTATTCTGCTGTCCAAGGCGGTTAGTTTGAGTACAAGGATGGCAGGACCAAACCGAAAATTGGGCGAGAAATCAAGATTTCCATTTCTGGTGCCCCTTCCCCTCTTGAGCGTCCTCTGGCGGAACGCCTCGACAGCCCGCCAAGGCTGGGATGGTGAGACGCGCCTCTTTTTTTAATTAAATTTCACGATTGCTCGTCGCTGTGTTTATTAGGTGTTTTTGTCAGATTTTTATAGGGATTTAGGTCAAGGCTCTGAAGATCCTCCAATCTAGATTGGAGATATAAGGCCCCCTTTGAAAACAAACAAAAAACAAAGTGAAAAACACGAAGAGGCAAGCTTGTTTTTTATTATCAGATGTTGGTTTTATCGAATAGTGATAAAAATCATAAGGGAGCTATACGAAATGACGCCTTCTTGGCTTCACATGAAGGTGGCAATGAATCATGCGAGACTCTTCCTGACTCATGGCACTTGTGTGACTGCTGATAACACATTTCATCGTTGTTATCCAGTGGGATCGTACCTATAGTTTGCATTCTTTATCTTATATAACGTTCCAAAAGAGGCTTTCATATCATTCTCCAATTCCTCGCCACTTTACGAATTGCTTTAGTTCTGACAGAAATCTTCCTTGCCATCATCCTTATTTACCAGTGTTGCAGTGGTCATCATAAGTCGGCAATGATCGTTTTGTCGCCATGATCATGCAAGACTTACGACAATACGTAATACGCGTAGACTGGGCTTTAGATGTTGTTGCTTATAGGGCTTAAGTTGTAAATGTTGACTAAAAGATGTCTCTCGCTATAGAAAGATTTGCAGGGTATCGTACAACAACACGTTAACTACAACACTGTCTTGTATCGTACTGCGCCTGCGGAGCATGAAACGTAATCCCGCGAGTCGGATACGTACACGTCAAGCAGACGCGCTTATCTTGCATGACAACGACTCGCCTGGCGAACGTTTGCAGACGATTCCGTCGAAAAATGACGGTAAATTTTAAAATGCGTTGATGTGGTGGCGCTTCTACTACACGACACGCCATTTTGAATTTTAATTTGAACACCGTTAGTTAGAAATGCGCCCGAATGGTGGCGCTAAACATAAGGCGCTTTTGCCAAAAGACGTGTCATCAAAAACGTATATTGATGACTGGCTTCTTAAATTCGATACACAGGCATACGTTATGGAATTGAAACAGTTTCCAACGGAATCGTAAACGACGAGTGTTTTTACGTATTGTCAATCTCTCTATAAAATCTCAGTTGTCAACGTTTCAAATCCGACCTTCCAAAATCTCTTTAAATAATATGGGATCACAGAATAGGACTGAATAAGTCCTTAAGTCCCATGTATGTGATCCTATTATCCGGAGCTCTCGGACTTTCACTTTATAATTTTTATTTTTCAATTGAAAACTTGTCACGAAACGTCTTTTATCAAATTGTAAAGCAGGCCTCAATTTGTCATTGGAAACAATTATGGTAAATTAGAGAGATAATGGTTGACCATCAATTTCAAGGCAGGCCAAAAGGTGGAGCGCCTAATAAATTTACAGTTAGTTTAAAATATATATTTATGCATGTGTTTAAAAACACATTGTATGATCATATGTAATGATGGTGACCATTGATTCCATTGAAATCATGCTCATCTGTGACGTGCATTTGAGAAAATTTGACAATCTGAAAACTGCAAAATTTAGTAGAAATTCTTGAAATTTTTATATACTGGTCATATAATTTTTGCATCAAGTAATAACTATCAAGAAGATGAAATTTCAATCGAAATTCAACAATGAGTATTATTATAAACAATGGATCCATTGTTGTGGTTTCTCCACTCATTTGAATAAATTCCGAAAACACCGCTTTCATGACCGGTGACGTCATGACCCCCTGGTGCTCCCTGCGTACATTTTTTATGAAATTTGCGTAAATTATTAGGCAGGATGTTGTGAGGTGCCATGGGAACTAGCTGAATTTTGCATAAGCCAGACAGTGCTGCTGCAGGTAAAGGCATTCTCTGATGATATTCAATCTCCTCGAAATCCAGGGTTGATATGCTTGGAGAATCTTTGAAGAATCGATTCTTGCGTGCATCTATACGGAATGATATCTGATTTGTGAGGCATCCTGAGAATCTCCAAATCTCCGTGGTGTCTTCCCGCATCTATCAAGTGTTAATGGTGATTGAGTCTTAGCAGAGTCTTCATTTTTAGCGACTTTTTTCATGCGGGCACTCGACATTGTCATCGATCCATCAGCTTCACGTTCGCTTCGGGCCCTAATTTGTGTAATTAACGAGGTAATTAGTCATATACTGTCTGCGTTTTGGAGCATCGTCTGAATTGGATATACCATTACAAACGAGCTTCTGGTGCGGGCGCCTTATAGGACCCTGGCAACCAACCATGGCACTTGTTGCACTTTCCTGAATCCCATGCATCACATCTTTCTGGTAGGAAGATGATTCTTTTTTTGGATTTTGTAGAGGAATTGTCAGTGAAATTCCATTAAACTTTCTGAAAATTTATGATTTGCTTTCACATAACCATTATTAGTTGTTTGGTCATCGCTGTAAATTGGGTTTTCAAACAGTTTCTTTGAGCAACAAAACGAGAAGATGGTCAGGGGAAAATGTTTTCAAAACTGGAAAAGTCAGGAATGTTGAAAATCTCATTTTTGTTGGAATGCTGCGTCTTGGATATGTTAAAGATATTGTTCATTTTGTATACGAAATGGTACTTTCCAGAATTAGATCTTGTTTTAGGCATTGTGCCTACCAAGATGGTGAGCATTTGGTGTTATGACGACATTGCAGCGTATGGTTGTGGCATGAGGATCGCAACGTGCCATATGCCACAAAGTTGCCATATCACCACATGTTCTCCTGATGAAATCCTGCAGGCAATGAACTGATATATGGATCTATAGTCTGCTCTACGCCACCGTAACCAGGAATTTGTCCGAATGTAGGCGAACTATAGACAAGTTTGAATTGGTGAACGGACCTGCACCATAACCTGTGAATAGCGCAAACCAAAAGTTGTACCGTTTGGAAGTATAGTGCTATTTGGAGGTTCGGCTATAGTGATGATCATACGTATACACGCTTAATTGGCTGAGCTATTGCTACTTCCAGGGTCATCGCTATATTGAGGTTCGCTATGTACAGGGATTCGGTGTATTGAATCGTTTAATTGCATTAGGCCTCACCCTTTTATCATGCAATGGCTCATGTGGCATCATTGTATTGATAATATCGTAAAGCATACCGAATCCTTGTAACCTTATCAATCACACTAGTCAGAAGCATTGTTAATATCTTTTAACATGATTAATCGCAGTGCCTTTTTTATTAACATGAACAATCGAATCAAATGTTTGGCCAATCACATCGCGAGATGGCCTCTGACGTCATTCCCGGGCGCCCTCGATTCCCCAGCGCCCCCCACGGTGGGTCCCAACAAACGTCGCCAAATTGATGACACTTCGTTTGGCCGGGGGGGACAATAATCCATCCTGTTGTCATTCATATTACAAAGGCTCGGGGGTGCCCTACATTCCCAAATCGCCCGATGACGTCATCGATGCTGTCGATGAGTCCGTTTGAATGCAAATGTCACCCGTTTTTTTTTTATTGTCATTTTGCCCGAGGTCTTCTAGTAATTAAGTTTGGGATTAGGGAGCGGGGGACCCTTCCCCCCCCCCCCCACACACACACACACTTGCCCCATATTCACAAGGTGACGTATAAATCGTCGTCGCATTCCGAACCGGATGTGACACAAGTAGGGCACTTTCTCTGTATCCGTGGCCTTATTCCGGGTGCGATGCGATTGCCGGATGATGGGGGCCTCGAGATGCCCTCAATCGCTCGTGATGGATTGTACCACCCACCTCGTCCTAGAAGGGCTACGGCGCTTCTCCAGCGCGAGAGAAAGTACATGTAATGTATCGATCTGTTTGGGAAAAAGCTGGGGTCGTCGCTCGCTGCATGGGAATATAGGACAACGCCCAAATGCATTTCTGTGTTTGTGTCAGTCGATTGCATCACAGAAGCATTGTGGGACGGATGCCAGACACGAAAAAGGGGGGAAATGGCGTTTCAGAAGCTGAAGATCCGCAGCGTCGGAAATTGAACGACAAAAAAAAAAAAGCCTTGGCGGATGTGGGATAATGGCGCTGCGTATAGTTATTCTGCAGTGGTGACAATGGGTGTAGTAATATAGGAAAAAAAAAATTGGGTCGGTAGTAGTACATGGTGTATAGTATCGAGTGTACATGTACATGAGGGATGCAGTGCAGATGCGAATTGCTGGTCAAAGGTCGTGTAACTGGTAACTTTGAACCACTTTGGGAGGACATGGTATGGCCCGTGATAATCCAATTGGGGGTGTGCGAGTGTACTGCTTGGTGGCATTCTGGTTTGATGCTGGCATCCAACGTGTCAAACTAATGGTCTCTGTTAGAGGTGTTTGATGAAGATTTCCGAATTCCAGAATATCTGTCAGAATACACGTTGGCTGCTATTGTGGCCACTATATACACATGTAGCGAAATACTGGTATCGCAAACTCTAACGTCTGCAGGAAATGCATGACAATTTCACTGAGATGAAGGATGATGGTAGGGCTTGTAACCGGTTACTTCGGACCATTTTGGGAGGAGTTTAGTATGACCCGTGCTAATCCAATGGGGGGGGGGGAGCTTCGAGTGTAATGCTTGGTGGCATTCAACGTGTCAAACTAATAGTATCTATTAGAGGTGTTTGATGAAGATTTCCAAATTCCAGAATACCTGTCTGGAAGATTAGAATGGTGGAATAACAATGACACACTTTGGCAACAATTGTGGGCACTATCTTATCAGTAACAAGCTACTTGTTTGACAAACTCTAAAATCTGTGCAATTCGAAGGAAATGCATGGCAATTTCTCTGGGATGAAGGATGTTTCATCCTGACGGAATGATATAGTAACCAGGAGGATAGAGCACATTTGTGCAAATATTTTAAAAAAGAAGTAATCAGTTCATCAGTTATGTAGTAGTATCTTTAGTAAAACAAGTTTAGTACTTTTACCCCAATGAGTTTTTTTGTGTGTGGTGATTTGTGATTGTTATGTAGGTTTTAGGCTTTTGTTTTCCTCATTCTCGGTTGTTTAGTATTTGTGTTACTGTTTTATGGTTTAAGCATGGGCTATAAAACGTTCACAGACAAGGAAGTCTTCCTGACTATCCTGAAAAAAATATATAATACAGTATAAAAAAACGTAGTTTTTCGCGTAAAACCTTTTAATGTAGCCAGCAAGTACTGGCAAGAAATTCACTTTTGACCCACCCCGCATTGCCACTATAGAATCTTCCGTAAAGGGGAGTAATTGGACCTCGCAAGACG
>JAQGCC010005508.1:0-11426 GCA_034698905.1 Xestoiulus laeticollis
TTTGAGATTTTCTGCTTTTGAGTATTTTATATTTTTGTGCTTTTGTCCATTTGTGCTTTTGTGCTTTTACACACTCTACGTGTGTTTTTTTTGTGCTTTTTCTGTTCTTGAGTCCCCACAGTGTACAAATTGTAGTTCTCTCTCTCTGACTCTCTCTTTTCTCCACATTGAACTCTTCTTGTGAGTGGAGCATTGCATCTTTTTGATCCTGGCATCAAATCGCAGCTTCCTTTCCGTGCTAACAAAACGTTGCCAAAATTTCTCCTCTTTTTCTGCCAAAATTCCTGCCTTCGGAGATCGAAATACATCCAGCAGGGTCACGTGACCTCTGCAAATGAGGAACGAAAAATTTCAACTATTTTTGACAAAACATTTTTTCAAAAAAAAATGAGGACTTTTAAAACTTTCAAGTTTTCTGCGACGATAGAAGTGAATTTTTACACTCTACTAATGTGAATATTAACAACTCGAAGATCCTGTGAAAATTCCTGAAATTTTTGAGGAATTTCTAAGGAATTTGTGACAAATTTTGCGAAAATGTGACATGTTACATCGATGGAATTTTTCATTGGAACTTCATTGAAATTTTATGAAGCTGCTGTCTGGATTCTTGCATGAGATGAAATTCGTGAAATTTAAAGAATTTTTGAAGAATTTCTGAAATTTTTAAGGATGTTTTTTGAAAGTCATGGAAATTTTTAAAGGATTTGGATGTGTTGTGTAATCTAAAAAGATTTGTGATCCAAAATACTGTATTTTGTGGAAAAAAAATTACCAGAATTTTAGTGGAATTTCAAGGATTTCAAAATAGTAGAATCTACAGGAATTTTTAAAAATTTGTGAATTTGTGAATTTTTGAATTATTGTGAAATTCATTACTTGGGAAAAGTACTACTTGAGAAGTATTGGAAAGTTTGTTCTTCGAGTATTTGGTGATTTCAAATACAAATTTCAAGGAAATTTTGATGAAATTTCGGTGAAATTTCTGACTGAAATTTCATGAAATTGTGCTAAAATATCATCGACTTTCATCCAGGATTTTTGTGTAAATTTCAAGTAAACAACCGGAAACTAAATCATGGATTTATGGTGAGTTAAAAAATATGTAAATATTCAAGAAATTATAAGTAAGTCCTTACTTAGATAAGCATGTCACTTAAGCAAGTACTTTCTTACTTATTAAATAAATGGCATGCCTATCTTAAGTAGTTTTCGAGTTTCTTGCCTTTGAAGACAACTTGGAGTTTATTAAATTGTAAGTAAGCTCTTACTTAGAAAGGCTTGGTATCTAAGTAAGGGCTTTCTTACTATTTTGCATAAGGGCATACCTATCTTAAGTAGTTTTCGGCATGCTTACCTGTGAAGACAATTTAGGGCTCTTAAATGTATAAGTAAGTCCTTACTTAGTTATCCTTGATACATAAATAAGTGATTTCTTACTGTTTTACTTAGATGAAATGCCTAACTTAAGTAGTTTACGAGTTAACAAGCTTGCTAGGCAAACTTGGGAATTTAGAAATGTGTTGAAAAGGTCATTTTTGATAAATGTTGGAACGTAGGACCCTAACCTATGACCCTTACTTAGGGTTTGAATAGTGCATGTAAGTCCTAACTTAAACGACCTGCCAATCCTAAGTAGTTTACGAGATATTGTTACAGATTAGCCTAAATTCAGTAAAAGCTGATGAAATGGGCATAATGTAAAACTTCGTCTTAGGGCCTTGACCTTTGACCCTTACTTAGGGTTTGAATAGTATAAGTAAGCCCTAACTTAAACGACCTGTATTTCCTAAGTAGTTTACCAAATCATTGTTACAGATTAGCTTAAATTTAGTAAAAGCTGATGAAATAGGCTTAATGTGATTATATTTTGTATTAGGGCCTTGACCTTTGACCCTTACTTAAATGCTTGAATAGTATAAGTAAGCCCTAACTTAAACGACCTGACTATCCTAAGCAGTTTACGAGATATTGTTACAGATTAGCTTAAATTTAGTAAAAGCTGATGAAATAGGCTTAATGTGATTGTATTTTGTCTTAAGGCCTTGACCTTTGTAACTTTCTTAGGGTCTTGACCTTTGACCCTTACTTAGGGCTTAAATAGTGTAAGCAAGCCCTTACTTATAGCTTGAATATTGTAAGTAAGCGCTTACTTACATTCTAGAATGTCAATGACCCAAAACCAATTTTAATGAGCCCTTGCTGAGCAGTCATTGACTTCAAATTAGGCCTTTTTCTGTCCTATGCTATACATGGTTAGGACTTGGTATCTGATACTTGGTTAGGATTACCATTTTTTCCACCCCTTATAGCAATAATGAAGAAAATGCTCGTAAATATTTTTAATAAAACCCGAAGTGGATATTAAGGTTCTTTTTTCAATATTGTTTGTTAAGTTTATACTGGTTGGGATTAAGCTTAATCCCAACCGCTATGATTTGTTTACTTTATATACGTTTTCTTGGGTTGCTAACATTGTTGGGATTAGCTTTCATCCTAACCAGATTGCAATGCGAGTTAATGTACATACTTCATCAAATTTTTATACTGGTTGGGATTAGTCTTGATCCTAACCAGTATAAAATTCATTTCTGAGTCCGTTAGCAGAATATTTTAATATAGTTTTTATGCTGGTTGGGATTAGGTGTAATCCTAACCAGTACAAGATGTGTTTCTGAGTGTTCGCTCAATAATTCAATTTTGTTTTCTACTGGTTGGGATTAGTCTTGATCATAACCAGTATAAAATACATTCGCTAAGTTTTTATGTTGGTTCGGATTAATATTTAATATTAGTTGGGATTAGGCTAAATCCTAACCAGTATAAGATGTATTTCTGAGTCCGTAAGCAGAATATTTTATTGTTTTTTTACTGGTTGGGATTAGTCTTGATCCTAACCAGTATAAAATGCGTTTCTGAGTCTGTTAGCAGAATACTTTAATATTGTTTTTATGCTGGTTGGGATTAGGTGTAATCCTAACCAGTACAAGATGTGTTTCTGAGTGTTCGCTCAATAATTCAATATTGTTTTCTACTGGTTGGGATTAGTCTTGATCCTAACCAGTATAAAATACATTCGCTAAGTTTTTATGTTGGTTCGGATTAATATTTAATATTAGTTATGATTTGGCTAAATCCTAACCAGTATAAATATTTAGTTGTACATCTTATAAATAATGCATGATTTAATGTTGTTGGTTAGGATTTTACTTTTTGGCATTATGCTAGAATTAGGCTTAATCCTAACCAGTATAAGATGTATTTCTGAGTCCGTAAGCAGAATATTTTATTGTTTTTTTACTGGTTGGGATTAGTCTTGATCCTAACCAGTATAAAATGCACTCGCTAAGTTTTCATGTTGGTTAGAATTAATATTTAATATTAGTTGGGATTAGGCTAAATCCTAACCAGTATAAAAAACTTACTGTATATACATATTGGTGATGCATAAAATATCTCTTTTGGAATTCAAATTATGTTAGATTGCAGATTAGAATATTGTTTTTATAGTGGTTGGGATTAGGTTTCATCCTAACCAATATAAAAATTACCTGAATTTTGTTATTTCTTGATTAAGTTGAGGAAAATATCATTTTTTAATAAAACTAGATCGTAGTTCATTAATTTAGCTTTGAAAAGCTAATCCCAACCAGTATAACTTATCGATTCAAGATTTTCAATATTGTCGCTTTGCGCCATCTTTTAATCTAGGATCTAAGCACTTAACGATATTGCGATAGATATTGCTAATTGTTTTAACGGCCGTTAAACCTTAATTTGGGAATTAAAAAATCGAAAAAAAGTGGCTTTAATGTTGTTTAATTTAGGTTTTAATTTAAGCCTTTTTGTTAGGCTTAAGGAAAAAATTGAATTTGGAATGAACCGTTCATACGATAGCTCTGTAACTTTACAGTAAGTATTAACAAGACATGTAAATGTTGTTCCAAAAAATTAAACTGAGTTTCAAGATGGCGGCAGCTTTTTATTGACAGGCTTCACATTTTTTACATGGATGCTCAATGCAAGTCTATGGGATTTTAAGGTGAAAATTGAAGCCTGCTTGTAATTTTTTCACAAAATGCCAGGATTGATTATTGTGACATTGTTATAATTTCAGTTATTGATTTATGACAATATTTTGCTTGATTTTGATGTTTTAGTTTAAGCCTTTTATTAGTCCTAATTAAAAATCTAAATTGTGATTGAACCGTTAATACGATTGTTTTGTAAATTTACAGTAAGCATTAACAAGACATGCTAATGTTTCTCAAAAAACAAAATTAGAGTTTCAAGATGGCGATGGCTTTTAATCGACAGGCTTCACTTTTTTTACATAGATGCTCAATGCAAGACTATGGGATTTTACTACAAAAAGTGATGCCTTTTTTTGAAATTTTTCTAATAAAATCAGGATTGATGAGTGTTATGTTATTACAGTCTCTGTTACTAATTTCTGCTAAAATTTGATGATATTTTGCAATAAAACGCTGATTTTATTTGATATCTTTGCATATAAGCTTTCTATTTTTGTGGCTTTTTTACCAAAAGCTATGCCACTGATTATTGGTTTTTCAAAACGACTTAATGCCTGTAATTTCGATGGAAATCATTCCCTCTTATGAGCTTTATCTTTTCTTGTTTTCTTGAATTATTCATTATTTTTTTCTCTACTCATCTGAAATTTGTGATAATTTCTTCAAATATCTTTTTTGGTTCAAATAAGGTTTTTTTATGTCTTGATACTCCTTAAAAAATTCTTATCTTAAAAACTGGGATTTGCACAAATTTTGAGTGTTGAATAAATTTACACTTAAGACTTCTTTCAATAGTCTCAAGACATCATTCAACATTCTCAAGACTTCTTTCAATAGTCTCAAGACTTCTATCAATAGTCTTAAGTCTTCTTTCAATAGTCTCAAGACTTTTATCAATAGTCTTAAGACTACTATCAATGGTCTTAAGACTTCTATCAATAGTCTTAAATCTTCTTTCAATAGTGTTAAGACTTCTTTCAATAGTCTTAAGACTTCTATCAATGGTCTTAAGACTACTATCAATGGTCTTAAGACTTCTTTCAATAGTCTTAAGACGTCTATCAATAGTCTGAAGACTTCAACATTCTCAAGACTTCTTTCAATAATCTCTAGACTTCATTCAACAGTCTTAAGACTTCTTTCAATAGTCTCAAGACTTCTTTCAATAGTCTCAAGACTTCATTTGCTAGTCTCAAGACTTCTTTTGCTGGTCTCACGACTTCTTTCAATAGTCTCAAGACTTCTTTTAATAGTCTTAAGACTTCTTTCAATAGTCTTAAGATTTCTTTCAACAGTCTTAAGACTTCTTTCAATAGTTTCAAGACTTCTTTCAATAGTCTCAAGACTTCTTTCAATAGTCTTAAGACTTCTCTCAATAATCTCTAGACTTCATTCTACAGTCTTAAGACTTCTTTCAATAGTCTCAAGACTTCTTTCAATAGTCTTAAGACTTCTCTCAATAATCTCTAGACTTCATTCAACAGTCTTAAGACTTCTTTCAATAGTCTCAAGACTTCTTTCAATAGTCTCAAGACTTCTTTCAATAGTCTCAAGACTTCTTTCAATAGTCTTAAGACTTCTCTCAATAATCTCTAGACTTCATTCTACAGTCTTAAGACTTCTTTCAATAATCTCTAGACTTCTTTCAATAGTCTTAAGACCTAATCAAATGTTTTTTTGAAAATTTATCATTTATTGTAAGTTCCAGAAGTGAAAACAGCATAAAAGTGACCACAAAGGTTTTATGGAGATGGAAATTGTTAAATTGCATTGAGGCATGAATAACCCTATTGGTCATTTTTGAAAAAAATATCCAATTTTGTGATAATAAAATTGATGGTCAAGTAATTCCTCAGTGGACAATTTAACATGATGAATAATTTGAAATGAAATTGCCAATTTCAAATATTTGGCTTTTGTAGTTTGGTAAAAAAACCCTAGTTTTTGATATAAAAAAATGAAAAATTGCTATTTTCAAGTTGTATCTTTTTTATATCCCATGATGGAAATAAAAATTTACTGAAAATATAAATTGGTTGAAATAAAGCAGTAGATTTTATTAAATATTTATCATCGTGGTTCCAGTATGAAAATTTCATTAACTGGGATATATACTGAAGATTATGTTATCATTCTGTGGTTCATTAATATTATCATATCTAAAATTGTGTTTAGTTTCATAATTAAACATTTAAAAGTTAAATCACAAAACCTAAAATAAAAATATTTCATAAAACTGGAAATGAGAATTCATAAACATTCAAATGTTGTTTTAATAAAATTTGAAATAAAATGTAAATTCAGCATTTTTCATGCAAATGTAAATTTTTAAAACTACAAATATCCAATCTTCATTTTTCGTGCATTGCATACAAAACACTGTATTTTCTTTGAAATTTATAAGCCTAAGTAGATTTCCACAAAATTCACATTTCCTATAATAATGGGAAATAATTTTTTTCTGAGATGCATTTTTGAAATAAAGAGAAATGAAGTTTTCATACATCTAGATCAAGATTTCCTTTAAGAAAAAAGCAGGGTTTTTTTTCATCCATTAGCTTATTTATCATTCAGTGCTATTCCCATTGGCTATCTGAGCACTTAGTGGCCACTAAGGAATGTCGTTGCTAATGGCCAAATACTATATTGATTGATGGATAACTAGACTATTTTTAGAAGCCTAAGATTTGAAAAAAACCTAGATTCTGCTAAATTGTATTTAAGATAAGCTTTACTTAGGAGGTCCTTCAGCATTTATATAGGAAGTTTTCCAGTATTTACTTAGAATGTTCTTCAGTATTTACTTTGGTTTTCGAGTATTTACTTAGGTCTTACAGTAATTAATTAGGAGTTTTTTAAGTACATGTATTTACTTAAGAAGTTTTCTAGTATATACATGTACTTAATTTTTCCAGTATTTATTTAGGAAGTTTTCCAGTATTTACTTAGGAGGTTTTCCAGGATTTACTATAGAAGTGATCCAGTATTTACTTAGGTTTTTCAGTATTTACTTAGGAGGTTTTCCAGCATTTGCTTAAAAGGTTTTCCAGTATTTACTTAGAAAGTGTTCCAGTATTTACTTAGAAGTTTATCCAGTATTTACTTAGGAGGTTTTTCAGTATTTACTTAGGAGGTTTTCCAGTATTTACTTAAAAGTTATTTCAGTATTTACTTAGGAGGTTTTCCAGGATTTACTTAGAAAGTGTTTCAGCATTTACTTAGGAGGTTTTCCAGTATTTACTTAGAAAGTGTCCCAGCATTTACTTAGGAAATTTTCCAGTATTTACTTAGAAGTTTTCCAGTATTTACTTAAGAGGTTTTCCAGGATTTACTTAGAAAGTGTTCCAGCATTTACTTAGGAAGTTTTCCAGTATTTACTTAAAAGTTTTTCCAGTATTTACTTAAGAGTTTTTCCAGTATTTACTATAGAAGTATTCCAGTATTTACTTAGGTTTTTAAGTATTTACTTAGGAAGTTTTTCAAACATTTACTTAGGAAGTTTTTCAAACATTTACTTAGTAAATTTTCAGCTATGTTTTCAACTACATGTAGAAGTTTTCTAGTGCTTACTAAGTGTCTCCTAAGTACTCTCTACAATTAGTGAAAATATTGACATATATTTTCAAGCTTCTTCAGTATTCACTTAGGTTTTCCAGTATTTACTTAGAAAGGTTTTTAAGTATTTGCTTGGGAAGTTTTTTAAACATTTACATAGTATATTTTCAACTATATATTTAACTAGAGGTTTTTCTAGTGTTTACTAAATGGCTCCTATGTGCTCTATAAAATTCTATTCATTAACCTACATTCAGCAAAAATATTGACATATGTTAGCTTATAACATTTCACATAACTACATGTACATAATTTTATTGATATATACTGTATTTGTTATTATTTTTATTATATTACTACATTTCATATACACATAAAACTTGTATAATTAATAATTATAATACATTTACAACTATTAGTATATATACTTTTAGTATATTAGGATAAATATTTCTAAGTCAGTTTTTAGTCCTTTAATGTACACATTTTTTTCTACCACTTGAACTTCCCACTTTGATTTTTAATCTAAATTATTAAAATATCAGTTTATCTTTAAAAAGGCCCATTTTGTGATTTTCAGTTTCTAGTATTCATAGTCATCATTTCCCCATTTTCACAATATATTTACACTAACCTACTTTCATCCATTTTTTCTAAACCACACTCCATTTCCACTTATTTATTTTTTCTCCACAATGACACTAGATGTGTTTAATCCCATTACATTTTTTGTGTGGTCTGAAATCTTGATTGATGAGTCTCTGGATAGAAAATGGCCTCTGTTGATATTCGATCTGATTGATTCTTCTATAAACAGTCTGTGACTAGTTTACTCTATTGTTTTTTATTGGCTTTTCTCCTTTATAATCTCCTTTTTCCCCAATTTCAGATATTCGACACTACACTCTGCTGAATAAATGGTCCATTCTCTTCATTTCCTTCTACTTTTGTTTCATCAATTTCTGAGACCTATTTTGAATTTTTTTAACCACATAAGGCCTAATAGTACTCTTGAAAAGAACCTATTTAAGGCCCAGTTTCTGTTCATGTTTTCTAGGAATTGACTTAGAAATTTGAAAATGGGATTTGAGAGTATCTTAACTTTGCTAACTGAAATAATGGCAAAAAACTAAACTTTTCTGATTTCTCATGTTTTTAAAATATCTTTAGATGTTTATAACATTTCTTAAATAATATTTTCATATCTATAATATTGATACAAATTCCAATTGAACTAGTTCAGATTTGGTTTTATAATTTCTCCATTTTCTATGAGTTAGACACATTTTCTAAATTTTCTCAGATATCTTTATATTTTTCTTCAGATACATTTATATTTTTCCTTAGATACATTTAAATGTTCTTCAGATATCTTTTAATTTTCCTCATATATCTTCATTTTCCTCATATATCTTTCATTTCTCTTCAGATACCTTTCAATTTTCTTCAGAAACCTTTTATTTCTCCTCAGATAATTCTGCCCATCTACTCTAATTTTGATCAGATCATTAACTTATCCTCTGTTAACTATTTCTACCCATCTACTTATAATTCCTCTCAGATACCTTTTAATTTTCATCAGATTTTTTTCAATTCCTCTCAGATACCTTCTAATTTAGTTCCTATACCTTTCATTTCTGCTCAGATACATTTCCACATTTTCTGTAATTTTCCTCAGATTCTTAGCTTATCCTCTGTTAACTATTTTTATTCATTTACCTATAATTCTCCTAAGATTCCTTTTAAATTGTCCTCAGAATATTTTCAATTCCAGATACTAATCAATTTTCTTCAGATACCATTTATTCCTCCCTCAGATACTTTTTCACATCTTCTCAAATTTTAATCAGATCATTAACATATCCTCTGTTAACTATTTCTACCCATCTACCTACAATTCTCCTTAGATTCCTTTAAAATTTTCCTCAGATTCCTTATAATTCTCCTCAGATACCTTCCAATTTTATTCCGATACCTTTTATTTCTCCTCAGATTCTTCTCCACATCTACTCTAATTTTTATCAGATCCTTAAGATAACCTCTGTGAACTATTTCTACCCACTCCTTTTAATTCTCATCAGATACCTTTCAATTTTCTTCAGATACCTTTCATTTCTCCTCAGATACTTTTCCACATCTTCTCTAATTTTTATCAGATTATTAAGGTAACCTCTGTGAACTATTTCTACCCACTTAATTATAATTATCTTCAGTGTCCTTTTAATTCTCATCAGATTCCTTTCAGTTTACCTCAGATACCTTTAGAATTTTCCTCAGATTCCTTTCAATTCTTCTAAGATATCTTTCAATTTTCTTCAGATACCTTTCATTTCTCCTCAGATATTTCTGCACATCTTCTTTAATTTTCATCAGATCCTAAACTTATCCTCTGTTTACTATTTTTATCTATCTACCTATAATTCTCCTCAGATACCTTTTAAATTCTCATCAGATACCTTTCAATTTTTTTTAGGTATCTTTAAATTTTCCTAAGATGCCCTTATGTTGTTTTCTAACATAATCTTACATTTTTTCTTTCATTACACTTTACACCTTACACTCCACATTGTCAAATATTCATCATATTTCAGATATGATATCTTCAATTCAACACCCCTAGATTTTCCCCATTGACATCATCTGAAATCCTGCCTTCCTTTGCATGCCCTTTAATATTGAATATGTAATGCAAGTGTCTTTTTCATCCTCGTCTGGTGTCACCACATCTTCCTTTTCTCCGTATGTTACCAACGAAGACTTAAGAAGCACTATTGTCCTCTTCTCAACACTTTTGGTTTATCTTATACATAATGAAATTGGAGAGATTGTCACGAAATTGTTGCTCCAAATAGGAAGACTCACTTCTGAACCAAAATTGCTCTTCTTATGAAAACAGGATTTCTCCATCTCTGAACTTCTTCCGCAACTGCCGTTCCCGCACAACGTATATTATACTTGTATACATGTACTACTTTACTCTATACTACTGCAGATATAATTAAGAGTTGATTTTTGCAATAACAGAAGCTTGCTGACCTCCTCAAAGGTTTTGTAATTTCTCGACAAGATGACATTCAACTTTATGTTATGTTCGTGTACGGAACCCGATTAATCGAGACGCGAGTTACTCCGAGGACTCGGTGGTTGTCCCTATTATTCAATAATTTAATGGTTCTTGATATAAAATTATTGCATGGAATTGAGAGGTCTAATTCAATTTCAATTTCATTTATTACTTTATAGTATTTATAGATGGAAATGTGGGTGCGGCGTTGTGCCCCTACTGCCTGCTTGTTTCGTACAGGATAGGTTTGGTTCCGATAGGCACAACTTCCCTAGAAACCGGAGGTTAGGTCAGGTTCACATCTCCTAGATTCCTGAGGTTAGGTAAGTTTCCTCTTCCCAGGAAAAACTGGTTCTTAATCAGGTCAAGTGGGGTCATGTTTACTTTGGGGGTGAAGGTGGTGAATTTAGATTCCAAGAGGGAACAGGAAAAAGTGGTTCTTAATCATGTCAAGTGTAGTCATGTTTACTTTGGGGGTGAAAGTGGTGAAGTTAGATCCTAGAAAAGATCAGGAAAATGTGGTTCTTAATTAGGTCAAGTGTGGACTTGTCCATTTTGTGGTGAAGTGGTGAGGTTGGATCTTAGGAATGAACAGAGCAAATTTGTTCCTAATCAGGTCAAATGTGGTCATGTTTACTTTTGTGGTGAAGTGGTGAGGCTGGATCTTAACACCTTCTTCACAACTACCAAATCAAAAGTCCTGATGTCCATTAAGTCTTGATCGAGTTGCGCGAATCCAATCAAGATGGCAGCTCCACTTGATGTGTATCACG
>JAQGCC010005509.1:0-11426 GCA_034698905.1 Xestoiulus laeticollis
TGGCTATAAAAAACTAGCGCTGCGTGTATATAGCGGCATGATCAAAACAGTTGTGAACTGCAGCGCCATGTTGCCGAAAGGCTGTGACGTCAGCCGCCATCATGCCATCTGGCGCCGCGCTAGTTGGCAATTGTGAACGGGCCTTTAGGCAGGAGATGCAATAAAAATGCCGCGCCGTTTTGGTCACGCCCAGTTTTTGCGTGGAGAAAATTGCACACATTTGCAACCTCCTATTATAAATAACGTCTCGCCAAATCACAAGGCGCAATCGTTCCATTACCGTGCTGCTTGTGTGCAAGGGGCCTAATACGAGCATATAAATATGTTGATGTATCATTTAACTATTGGCTGGCTGAAGGCAGCATCTGTCCCTACAACTTCTATGGCTCAACAGGGATCACGTACATGTATAGTTGGGACCAACTTAAACCCCCAGACAACCCCAATAATGAGGTATTGAAATCGTCCTATTCGCCACAATCGATTCTAAAAATGAAAGTAAATACCACATGTAGTGCTGAGGCAAATGGAGAGAGAAAGAATCGAAGCCCCAATCGATTATACAAGTGCATCAATATTTTACCCCACTAGGATGCATCACTATTTCGAACTAAATATACCCTTCCTAAAAATTAATCTTTCAATTTATATCTAATCATGCAGTCATCTATAAGCTACGTATAACAAATGAGGGTATGCTGATCCTATCACCATGATAGATTGCACTAATAATGTACATGCATGCTACGCAGCTGCCATCAAGTTGAGATCATTTGGTGTATCTTGTCCTCAGGGCATTTTGATTTTGGTTTAAAGATATCTTAAATGAGAATACATATACAGGATAATAATGCTACAGCGATGATGTTTTTGTTTTGTCTTAGGCCAAACCAAAAATTGTGCTATTGAGAAGAATAGTGCTGTTCTGTTGAAGTGATGACCATACACAGTGTCATCGAGTTATCGGTACTTCCAATCATTGCTATATAGAGGTACGCTTTTTACAGGTTTTTGTGTAATACTTTTATAATACTCTGAACTTTTCTCCAGTTTTCAGAACTTTAGTTATTTTGTTTTTAGGTGCGGATCCCCTGCTAAAAAACGACAGTGGGCACAAGCCCATCGACTATGTTAGAGATCCACTTACCAAAAAACTTTTGTTAAAATTTGAAGATAAAGTTAGTTATCAAATAATAGATTATATAATGTATCTGGATTTAAAATGCTGATGTAAGATGAACCTGTTAATAACTAAAATGTTATTCGATTTTCAAAGTGTATGGAAATAAGGAAAGAAATAGAAGCAGAAGCGCGCAGAAAATTTCCTTTGGAGCTTAGGATCAAACAATTTATCATTGGACAGGAAGGACCCATAGCCACTGTTGCATCAGGCAATGATCCATATTGAAATAGGCCATCATTCAGTAGCATTATTACTTATAGACTATCATTAACTTTAATAAACTTAATTTTATATCTATTGTTAAGCTATTCGCCGCAAAGAAAACGGCTGGTATGATGAAGAACACCCATTAGTTTTCTTGTTTCTTGGATCATCTGGAATTGGCAAGTATTGTTTAACACAATATCGTCTTCATTAACAGTAGGTTTGCTTCTTTGGTTTGCATTCAGTGCAACTCAGTGCTACTCAATGCAACAGGAAATGGGGGGAGCTATCTGTTAATGAAACCTAGTAAAAAGTGAAATGATAAATTAAAGAAACAAAAAAAAGACATTAAAAAGATGGCGACCTTTCTTGAATTGGTTAAACTACTAGATGTAAGACATAGGCAGTTGTAAGGGGGGTGACAACCTAAGCGCTGACAACCTAACAATGCATGTGAACGCCTTTGACGTAGACCGGGCACCCCGCTTGGCCTAACGATTTCTTGAACTGCACTTATCACTTCAGTGCTGCAACAGCTTGTGCAGATGATGCAACCAGTCCTTTTTTTGGAGGCTTCCTGGAATAGACTTTTGCTTTCCTTTAGTGCAGGAGTTCACAGGCAAGGATGTATCCAAAGCAACTTCCAGCGCTTTCGGTCTGGATGGAACACGTCCAGATAGCTCTTCCTCTAGAGAGCTAAATCTTTCTCGAAATACAGGAACTTTGGTGTTGCCCCTGTCAGAAGTAAGCGTAGCTTTCCCGCACGACACATTCAATTTGTTGGGGAACGCTTTCAAAATTTTGGGGCTAACTGTTGATGGAAGTCGTCCATGTGATGTTGATGCTCCCATCGGTTGTCAAAATCTCTCTGACTGACCCAGAGTCTGGGTTTGAACCTTTATTTTGTCAGGGTCGCGCGTAGTCGAAATTCTACCGGAATGTGGCGGACCATGATCAAGGTCGATCTGGTACAAGGGTCTCACATTCCGTAACTATATCACATTCCAAATAACGGATATATAACAAGGAGATCGATATGGAAAGGGGAGGGATGTTGGGCACGAGCCCTGAGTTACGTACTCATGCTCTTCCCGTTTGAAACTCGTGGCGACCCTGGGATCCGAATCTCTCGCGAAACGTACAAGCCAACGGGGCTTAGTGTTTGTAATCTTTTCCTTTTTTTAATTTATATGTTCAACTAAGGTGCGAATCACCTTTCCGAAACTGTGGTTGTGTAAACGCTATCGGAGCGTAGTTTGTTTCGTTTCTTTAATAAACCGTTCTGTTCTTATTTCGCATATAAGACTTTCTCCGTTTCAATTAATTTCTATTGTAGATGGCTTTAAAAGGCGGACCCGCTGCTATATAGCACCCGGGCCAAGACGGCCTCACATGATGGAGGTGGAACGATTCCCCAAACCTTGTCTACGCAAGTACCCGAAACAATTGAATATGATGATATCAGTGATTCCGATACCATTTTAAATGATGACGTATTACCACCCCCGGACCCTATGTTACCACCAACTTTGGCAACACAACTGGTCTACAAAATGTTCTCGACGCCGACGTCCGTCAACAAATTGAATCTAAATTAGAAGAATAGGCTTCATTAATTCTGCAAATTTCCCTCGACAACACTACATCTACATCAAAAGAAGCACCCCCATCTTTAACCAATACTCGTGAAAAAAAATTTCCGTTTTATTCAGGAAGAGGTATCGCACTAGATTTTCTTGAAGAATTTGAGGCTGCTGCGGAAGCTCAATATTACGCTCTAAAAGATTACCCAGCTCAATTTCGCACTCAGCTTATTGGTGGTGCGTTATGTTGGTTCAAATGTAATAAAATTAAACTGCAAAATCTTACATGGCCTGAACTATGTTCTTCATTTTTGGACGTCTTTCATGATGTTCGTGCCGAACGTGCTCGCAGAGATCAGTTAGACAAAGCTAAACAACTATTGTGTCTACAAGTGGACCCACATATGTCAGAAAAAGAACAATTTCGATATATTGAAAAGGGTTTACGATATTTTTTCCAACGTATACTCGTTTCCAACATTCCCACTGATTTAGATGGATTACGACGTCGACTTCAAGATATTACACCACTTTACAATTCGTCACGTCGAAATGCAGCACGTTTCACTTCTACACAACGACCCTTACGCAATACAACTCAATCAACTACAGCGTCGCTTTCCGCATCTCCGTCAACCGGTTTGACTGTATCCACTAACAGGCCGATGTATTGTTACGGTTGTGGTCAACAAGGCCACATTCGTCGATTTTGTCCGCTTCCGCCTGAAGAACAACGTCCTGGACCAAGTAGAGATTCTCCTAATATCCTAATACCAACTTACACGTCAACTCATGTGAACACCGTCTAATTGAAATATGGATCCAACTTGATGGAAAACATGCACTCGCCTTTATTGACGGTGGTGCTGTTCGCTCCATTATTACTAAAAATTATGTAGACACGGATTTCAAATTTGCCCTCTTCCTAGTAACGAACGCACCCTTATGGATGCTTCCCACAACCCTATAAAAATTATTGGCGTTATTAACGTCATGGTAATGATTTTAGGGAGCGATGTACAACACGCTTTTCGTGTTATGGAACTCAACGGACCATTGGTTTTATTAGGCGTGGATTTCCAAAAAGAACACGGCCTTGCTTACTTCGCAAATACTGAAATTATTTTTTTTGAGGATCGTCGTGACCACGTCATATCATTTGCCGATGCACGTACTCGCCCCTCTGATCTTGGAGTTGAAGATAATCCGCACTCGGCATTTCTCCCCAATACAACTACCGTCGCTACGTCGTTCCCATTGCAACTTGCTGTTCCAACAACTTTACCTCCGTTGTCAGTTTCACGAGTTTCTTGCGTCATTCCCCATTCGGCTCCTCCAGGCGAATTATGTACGGTAATACCACATTCCAATATGGATTGGCATTTTCGTTCCACATACGGCATTTTAATCATTTCCGAAAAACGCTACTGCAATCTCGAGGTCGCCAATTTCACAGCAGGCTCGATTTCTTTAAAACCAGAAAAGGTAATTGCCATTGCTTCTCCCCAACCTGATCTTTCCATCTCGAATATTTCTCTGCCGCCAGTCTCTTTGTCTTCATCTCCAACATCTAATGCCATATCTTCTTCCGATTTTTTGTCCACTTTGAACATTGGCAATAATCTTACCTCAGATGAACGTAATCAACTTTTAAATGTTTTACTCTCTTATCGCTATTTATTCGCATTACATCCAACGGAATTACGTACAAGTACGGTTACCCCTCAACGTATTGATACACAAGGGGCTACTCCAATTTACATTCCTCCTCGTCGTGCTTCACCCTTAATGCGAAAGGTGATTTCATCTGAATTACATCAGATGCTATCCGACGGTATTGTCGTTCCAAGTAAAAGTCCTTACGCCATCCCGGTCGTTATCGTTCGCAAAAAAGACAAATCGTATAGATTTTGCATCGATTATCGGAAGTTAAATGCACAAACTAAACTTGATTCCTATCGCTTACCGCGCATCGATGATGCCTTAGATTCTTTGGACGGTTATAAATGGTTTGCTACGTTGGATCTTCTTTCAGGATATTGGCTGGTGGCTATGGATAAACAAGATCAAGAAAAAACCGCATTCTTCTGTCCGGATGGACACTTCGAGTTTACTCGCATGCCGTTTGGATTATGCAACGCGCCCGCCACTATGCAATGTGGCCTCGATCAACTCTTGGTTGGCCTCAAATGGGAAGCGTGTCTTGTCTATCTCGATGACATCATTATATTTGGTACTACGTTTCCCAAGTTTCTTCAAAATCTCTCTCGAGTTTTCGATGTATTATCTTCTGCCAATCTGCATCTTAAACCATCTAAATGCTTCTTTGCATTTTCAGAAATTCGTTACCTTGGTCACATTGTCGAAACAAATGGCGTTTCCGCTGATCCAGACAACCTATCCAGACTTAACCTATGGATCGCACTGCTGTACGCAGCTTCCTTGGACTTGCAGGCTACTAAAGACGTTTTATCAAGGGATTTTCAACTATCGCTTCCCCACTTAACGAATTAACAAGCACGTACAAATCATTTTTTTGGTCAGAAGATTGCCAAAAAGCCTTTGACGCTTTCAAGTTGGCTCTTTCTACTGCTCCCGTTTTCTAATCCTACCTTACTGTTAAGTTTGGACACGGACGCTTTACTTCTTGGGTTGGGAGCAATTTTGCACCAAGGTTCTGCTAAAAACGCTCGTGTTCTCGCTTATGCTAGCCGTTCGTTATCTCCTGCTGAAAAACGTTATTCTGTAACGGAGCTCGAAGCCCTCGCGATCGTTTGGGCATGTGACAAATTTCGTCACTACCTACTCGGACATTCCTTTACAATCATCTTTGATCACCACGCATTATGTTTTCTACGTGACATGAAAACCCCTTCTTCTCGTTTGGCGAGATGGATCGCTCGAATGGAAGAATTCAAATACGTTATTCGATTTCGTAAAGGTGGACTCCATCGCAACGTAGACTGTTTGAGTCGCTATCCGTCTGATATCATCGATTCTTCCGATTTTGACGATAACGTCTTCTCTTTACTTCCACTAGACGATCTTCGCCATCATCAAAACATCGATCAAGAAATCATCCAACTGAAAACATGTGCTGTAACTGACCTGTCCAATACTAATGGCTACCTCATCTTGAATGGTCTTCTTTATTTTTTTTCCCGGTCCTCAACCTCAACTTCTGACTGTTGTCCCACATGCACAACGTCAACAAATTATGTCCGAATGCCATGACCACCCTCTTGCTGGTCACTTTGGATCGGCTAAGCCGCTACATCTTCTACGTCAATAATTATTATTGGCCCTCGATAAAATCAGTTGTCATCGATTTCGTTAAATCCTGCCCTCAATGTCTAATGGTAAAACTACCTACGACGAAGCCTCAAGGTCTGTTGAAACCCATCACTCCGTTACATAACGCTGAACTATGGGGTTTTGATTTTGCGGGACAACTTCCGCTTAGTACCTGTGAATTCAAATACGCTATTATTGCAGTCGAATACGCAACACGTTACTGTGTTTCCAAAGCCGTCCGATCCCAGAATGCTACCACTCTTGTCAAGTTTTTTTGAATCTCTTATCTTACGATTCGGAATTCCCCGCGCTTTAATTTCTGACAGTTGCACTCCCCAAACTAGCAAAACATTTAAAAATTTTACTGAAAAATACAACATACAGCATCGATGCTCCGTTCCCTACCACCAGCAGGCTGATGGCTTAGCTGAGTGTACCATTCAAACCATCATGACTTCTTTACGTGGTTCAATCACAGATGGTGCCGCCCAAGTAACATGGCCTACTCTGCTAACATCCACTACTTCCGCGTATAATTTCGCTTTACAAAGCTCTCTTAAATGTTCCCCTTTTTTATGCATGGCTTTCATCCTACAATCATTTAAAATGATGCCGCTACACATTTATCCGTCACCAATTACAATGAAAATCCTGCCTCGAAACGTGATCAAGCTCTTTCTGCCCTAAAATCGGCCCAGAAATATCAGAAATCTCGTTACGACTCTCGACATATACCTACTCAATTCACCGCCGGCGATTGGGTATCGATTCGAAACCTAGCACCCGCTAAATTCGGTATTGGTAAATTTAATCAGCCTTACCATGGTCCTTATCAATTGGTGGATCAACTTTCTCCAGTTAATTTTTCGTTCCGTGATACTCGCAAAGGTACTCCCGCCGTTTCTACCACACGCGTCTCAAATAAAAAAGTATTTTTTTCGCTCCAACACTAATTGTTGTTCACCTTCACGAACTCGTACATTTTCTTCAAGGGTTTTTCGCCGCTCTATTACATTGGATTCGATTCGCTTTGCTGTTAATTCGATTCCTTCTTCGACTTTGACCTCTTCTAAATTGCCACCGGCATCTATTGGATCATGAACCTTCTTTCGCGTCATCGAATACAAACATAATTTACGACCTTCATCCCCAACACATCTGTGTTCCCGATTTACCGCCAATCGACCTTCTCGACACGGATAGTAGTTTCCAGAAAATTCCCAAAGTGCTTCACGTGACATGTGATGATCAACAATCTCCTATATACAGTCCGTTTTTCTCACTTTCTCAGTACGGTCTCTCTATTAGTATCGCTAAGGAACGCTCTCTCGCCATGATGGCTACCGGTTCGCAAACAACATATTCCCCTAAGCCTGTGATGTTGGATGCTGAAACGCAAACCGATCCTCCGCAACAGTATGATACTCCGCAGGATATCATCGATTATGGTGGGCCTTTATCACGAGCAGCTGAAGACGAACTCTTTCGCTGCTTTTGTCTTGCAGACCGTTTGCAACGCCGAAATTCAGAAGCCGAACGATTATCTGACAACCTTAGACGCTCCAAAAAGGCCTTCGATAACGCTCAAAAAGACTACTTCGCTAAACTCGATCAACTTAAAACTCGACCGAATTCCACTTGATAAACAAGAATACGAACTTCAACAAAGTGAAGGTGTTGTTCGCGAAGATCGTGCTCATAATCATGCCATTAAACTCTCAAACGACATCGATCTGAAAGCCATTCAAAAGGATTCTGCTAGTCTGCTGTTAAAACAAAACGCAATTCGAATTCAACGCGCTGAATTTGAGACCGCTAAACAACGTGAACGTGAAATCCTAGCTCGTGACAGAAAACAACTCGAAGACGCCAAATATTGGATGCGAAACCCTCCTGACCAAGTGGAAATTTGTTAGCGTTTTTTTAAAAATCCTTATCGAGCGCACAAACCTGCTACGATTGCTGATATTGATGTTCCAGAACCAGATAAAGAGTAACTTTTTCCACTTTTCGTTTTCGACCTGGACCGCCTAACGGATATTTCATGAACATTTTTCTTTTTCTCAGTATTATTGTGTTTTATTTTTCGTTCATTATTCGTTTTTTTTGTCAGCTCAGGAGTGCTTCCTTCCTAGAGAGGGGGTGTCAGGGTCGCACGTAGTCCAAATTCTACCGAAATGTGGCGGACCATGATCAAGGTCGATTTGGTACAAGGGCCACAAACCGTAACTATATCACATTCCAAATAACGGATATGTAACAAGGAGATCGATATGGAAAGGGGAGGGATGTTGGGCACGAGCCCTGACTTACGTTTGAAACTTTCGTGGAGACCCTAGGATCCGAATCTCTCGCGAAACGTACAAGACAACGAGGCTTAGTGTTTGTAATCTTTTCCTTTTTTTAATTTATTTGTTCAACTAAAGTGGGAATCACCTTTCCGAAACTGTAGTTGTGTAAACGCTATCTGAGCGTAGTTTGTTTTATTTCTTAAATAAACCGTTCTGCTCTTATTTCGCATATAAGACTTTCTCCGTTTCAATTAATTTCTCTTGCCGATGGCTTCAAAAGGCGGACCTGCTGCTAGCACCCAGGCCAAGACGTCCTCACAATTTATGCTTGGCTCGACCCCAGTGCTATCACAGGTTGACCTCGCTTCTTTCCTTATTGGAGGGGTCAATGTTGCACAATCCGCATCCTTTGCATTCCTGGAATGCAGCAGTCCCAATGGTTGCATGTCCCGAGGTCGGCATAAACGCGATGCGGTACTCTGGAGATCGCAGGTCAGGTGTACTGCTGTTGCAGGTGCCGGCCACCTGTGCTAAAATGGTGGGCAAAAACTGTAGGCAGGAAAATTCCGTCCTACACTAGTGATCTTTCAGATGAAGATACTATGAAGTGGACAATCTTTCTGATGATCTTGAAATTTCAGTGCTACACTGACTTTACTCTGCAAAATTTTCTGTGCTGTTTTTTTTGCCCTGATTTGCACTGATTTTATATTTCCTGTGCCAAAGAAACAGAATCAGTGCAGTCAGTGCAGCTAGTGCAGGCCTAAGAATGAAACACATTTACCTGCTCAGTGCTAACTGAGCATGTCAAAAAAACAAACCTAATAATTTCAGGTCTCAGCTAGCCTACTTTGGGCTCTGATACAATCATCACCAACTCCTTTCATAATTTTCTTCCCTATTTTAAATGTGATTGCCATTGCAGTCTATTCTCACGCTGGGTATGAGGGTTATCCAACCAAATGCCATAGGTACAAATCATTGCGGTTTTGAGGTGGGGGGCATGCTTTCCTATCCACCCAAACTCCTGGTCACTGGTATTCGTTCCTTGATCGAGGGTTTGAAAGGGCGAAATCCCATTAGGGGCAGCCCTTTGTCCAATTTATTGAGCTGCTACTAAAAGTAGGATCTCAAGTACTAAAAATCAATTCAGTTCATTTTTTCCATCATTCAATCTATTTCTGGATCTGGCACACACTGCATATTTTGTACAACTTCTTTAGCTTCCACATCCAAACCAGGCCAACATCACGATGATGTTAATGTTTCGATGCATATGCATGCTTCTTGGTGTTCTCCAGGATTAGTGTAGTGATCGACAACCTCTTAATAAGCGGCTTATCACTGCCTCAATTATTGGTATCACAATATGCTTACCTGTTGCTGATCATTTCCGCAAAAGGCTGATAGACCTGATGTATGCCTTATCCACTTGGGCATTCAAGTGCATTCATCAATTTTTGCATATTTTTTTTGATGGAATGTGGTATATAAATCTTTACACAAGGTTGGGTATAAAGTTACCCAATTATGAGTTGATTATAAATAGCGCAAACCTACATTTACCTAATTCTAAGCATATTTAACCAAAATTTTTGTTAATAACTATGACCCAATGTTGAGTAATTGTACCCCAACATTTGGTTACACATAAATTCAACCCAATGTTGGTGTCCATATAGCACTTAACATTGAATTAGATTTTGTTTTAATTTTAAGCCAATGATTTTAAGTTTAGTGTTTATGGCATAAATTTTGAATGAGCAAATTTAGAAATGCCCTTAACCATAACGTTTTTAAACAATTCTTAGTTACAACTGACACTCGTTTCAGTTATATCCTCCAGAATTATGAACATGTTAGTGTCAACATACTCCCTAACACTGTCCCAATCAGCTTTATGAAACTGGTAGCACTCAAATGGTGATATCACAAATTCCATGCCAGTGCTAACCTCTGAGAATAACTCTGGACAATTTGCAATGAGTAATTCAAGGATGTCATGGCCTCTAGTGGGCTGTTTATAATTTTTTCAAAAGAGTGAGTTGACGGATATTCCATAAACATTTTAGAATTAGCTCCAAAGGTAGATGAGGGGTACTATGAATGAAGTTTTCCCAATCTATACATGTTTAATGAAAATCTCCACTAATTAAAATGCTCTTTTTCAATGCTGATGAGATTATATTCACTGTAAGATTTATTTCAGCAAGCACACAACAAAAGATGTTGCCCATAGCAAAAGCACAGATCAACTGAATAATAAGCTTGTTTGATACATAAAAAGTTAACAATAAAACATTGTCACCACCAGGTGGCGTTGCCTGCAAAAATGAGGCAACTATCATGTCAGGGCATAGGGTCAAGGGACAAGGTCAACACAGTGCAGGTTTTATTTTAACACTTCCCCTAAAACGGCCACTGTGCATTAATAAGACTAAAGTTCAACAGTACTCATGCCCAACTTAGCATGTAGCTTATCAAATAAGACACATGGGATGGCCTTTGTGAAGATATCTGCCACCTGTCTGTCACTCGGCACATGCTTGATTCTAAGGCAACCATCCTGGACGCATTCACGCACAAAATGGTATCGTACATTAATGTGCTTTGATCTTCTGTGAAACTCAGGATTCTTGGACAAAGGAATAGCACTGATGTTATCGACTTGTAGCATCAGAACCATACTCAATGGTCAAATTTCATCAAATAATCTATGAAGCCAAATTACTACCTTTGCTGCTTCACAGGCTGCCCTATATTCGGCTTCAGTTGTAGATAGGGTGACTGAATGCTGTAAGGCCGACTTACCTGCTGACGCCACGCCTTCCAACTAAAAGAAAAACGCCACTACACACCAACAGGTGGCTC
>JAQGCC010005510.1:0-11424 GCA_034698905.1 Xestoiulus laeticollis
TGTGAATTAACACGCAAAAGTTTTGCTTGATCCACATCAGTGGATTTACATCAACGTCGGTGAGAATAAGGTGTTACAAGTGTCAGAGTTAAAACAGAAAGGAAGATGACTCATACGAGTCTCCCCTTTCCTTTAAGGAATTTCCCTTTCCAATTGCCTTGAAATTCTTGTTAACGCAAATTGAACATGGACACTTTATTAGGGGCACTGTCAATGGAAAAGTTGCAAAAGCGATGGCACACCCTGGTCACTACACAATAGACAGGTGGTCACTATACAGAGATTATTTTTAAAAATGATAACATATCATCTAAAACCAATTTATGAAAAGCGGGCACTATGCAGAAGTGGTTATACTTTCTCAAGTTTTACTGTACTTTGGCTTTTGTGGAAAAACACAAAACAGTACAGATCTGAATACATGCAGGGTACAAACAGATAAGTGCATAAGGCGATAAGAGTTCAAGGAGACAGGATTCCCATTTTGTTGAAAGGGCACACAAACAGGGAAATAAATTTCCCCTATTGGAATTGGGTGTATACTCTATGTGAAAACAAGACAGCTTGATAAAACATTATTTCGAAAGATGGGCATGTCCAGTTTTAATTTAGGACCTTTGCTGTTAACGTCTCCAGGAACTTGCCCCACAAGGAGAACTCTGTACATTGTATACCTAATCAAACTTAACGTTTGTCGTTGTATTGAAAAGGAATTTTGGATGGTGTAGATAGCCTTTGACGGAAAAGATCTTGAACCAATTCGATCTGCACCAAGGTCCTTTGAAACAGGTTAACGGGACATATGTTCGTTCATCTTCTCAATTTCAAGGAACTAGTTTGCTCATCATTAAATTGCTCTCCATGCAATCAATGAGACAAACTAGGGATTTTCGGCGACGACCTTCATTGCGTCAAAATACTGTATGTCAACAGTCGCCGTCTCAAGATTTTTTTGGGACAAAACTCAACCAGTTTTAGCTCGAATGTAATTCTATATGATGTCATGATCTTTTACTATAACCCTTGTGCTTCTTCGTTTTCACTCAATTAAGGGGTATCGACTTTAAATGGTTAATTTCGAAACAAAGATAACAGAAATGTTTTCGATGTAACGACACATACAAACTGAAAGTGCATCTATATCTAGCACTATTTAAAGAGTTTGTTAATTAGTTTAATTGAATTTATCTTACGATTTTTCTTAGGAAGTAATTTAAACTGAACGGTTATTTAAATTTATGGCGAAATGGTAGCTGAAGCAAACATTTAGAATGCTAGATAGCGTTACAGTAACTGAGGATCCGTTGAGTACATTGTAACATAAATTTGAACAGGGTCAATTATTTCCCCCAAAGTAATTTGGCTCAGCTTATCCAGTCGAAAATATTCATAAGACAAGTCGTTACATTATTTCAATCAGTTTATTTACACTATCCAATGTGCATTGCAATTAATCCGTTGAATCACGACTTCTAACAGGTCATCATTTAGAGTGTATAGCAATTAAGACTATAAATTTTATGCAACTAATGAATCATCCATATAGTTCTTGCAGACGTCCTAAATGATTGTGTTGCAATACTAAGAAAAATATGTAATTATATTTTATATGACAGAGTCGGCAGTAAAAAAATAAGCAGCATGACATTTGAAACGGTCGATGTCTCAAAATAAGAATGGTTATTTAAGAAATGACCAATGATGACAATTCAAACCAAGCCAAAGTTGAAATCGTCCAAGACATGACTCAACATACAAGAACTGAGCCAACTTGGAATTCTGCCCACTCCGGTTCAATACAACGTCCTTGCACCAAAGTTGGGTTGTTACACAATCTCATTTTTTAAATAATAGCGTAAAATGCATAAAAAACATGTTATTTAATTTCATAATACCATATATAAATCTCGTGATTTAAGTTAGTAAACATCACGTAGAAGGACAACACGCCAAATATTATTGTTGATGTATGCTAACAGGCACCTAACAGCAAACCAGATGATGGCAGTAGGCTAGATTAGATTATAGATACCTTATTCCATTTAAATTGAGCTAACCAGTGGAGCGGAGGCAATCCTTGCAATGTTGTAGGACAACGTGTGAAATTGTGAATGCCATGCAGCTAAGGTTGCTTCAGAGAATACATCAGGTATAACAAGATTGAACCTTCAAAATTATGGTTAGATCGCCTTTTTGTAACTATAATGGTAGCCTACAGCAACATCCTAATAGTAAACAAAACTTGTGCTTTTATTTACAGCTCCACAAACAACTATTTATCCAAAAAGCTCTTAAAACCGAAAGATATTTTGGTTAGTTTATGATTTCATCGTAATATTCCTTGTCACAAATTCATTTGTCCATTAATATTTTATATTTAGCCCACTATACTGTGTTAACCAAATTATTACTGCACATAGACGAATAAATTAATTCGAGAATTTCTAAAGCATATCTGGTTAACCGAAAGGTTTTTATTCAATGATTTTCAGAGTCAATGAGCACCGATTGTCAGTCCAGTGCCGGATTTACCTATATAGGCAAACTAGGCACTGCCTAGAAGCCCCCACAAAATTGTAGAAAAATTGAAAAATTGTAAAAAGAACTTGCAATAAATGTACTGCTCTTTTGTTTGGCATACGTGCAATCCCTTTAATAAAAAAAATTAAGCATGCATTAAGAAAAAATAGGAAAACGCTGCCCTTAAGCCAGCCCCCACATATTTGTGCCTAGAGGCCCCACAGTACTTAATACGGTGCTGATTGTCACAAAATAACCTATTGAGTTGCCAATACAACGTGGCAATGAGAATCTTTGCATGCACTTCGAACCACTGACACCTAGCCAAAAGTTGTTGACTTCAGAGAAAATCTCTAAAAATAGGCACCTCTTAAAAGCAAAACACTTCATTTAAGGTACATTGTACATGTATTGCAATTTTAATTTCAACAATGACTGCAGATGATTCGAAGTTTTGGAAGAAGCAAGGTTTGGCAACGAGTGACAAATCCTGACCACGAATCATCAGTGAATCACTCACACATCACACATCTTGATCTACCTGAAATACCAGATTTTTATGTGCACGTGCTTTATTTATTTTATTCTTAATGAACATTGAAGTAACTGGTGAATGAATTGCATATTTACCCTGCACTTATTTTACCATGCCATGCCATATATTAGGAGCACACGTTTCATTAAATTACAATGTACATGTACAGTATGTTCCAGTAGCACATTTTAAATCTAAAAGCTGATTAACTTCAAAGGTTCACCGTGCAACACACCGAGGTAGTCTTCTAAAACGTCAAAAATAGACACGTACTACATGCCTACATTCCTCAAATATTTCACGAACATTCCGGCTTTAACGTGCACATTGTTCTCCAATGACACTCATTCCATTTTACCTTTTTTACCCGAACTCATTCAATGTAAATAAATTGCGGCAAACTAAAGGCATATGGGTTATAAATAAACTATTAAAGGGAAATTCCAGAAAAAGTTGTAAACAAGAACAAGGCGATTCTGAAAAAGGAATTTATGAGGGAATTCTTATTCTAGTTGAATCGACCTCTTTTGGATGAAATATCAAAACCAGCAATTTAAGAAAAGATACGAAAAACTAAATGATATTGAATTTTTGATGTTATTGGCAACTACTTTCATATTTTTAATGATCATAAAATAATTTTATACGCAGTAACGTTATTAAAATAAAAAGTTAATTATACACATAGCCTACTACACTTACCACAAACCTTGTATGCAAGACAAATATTGAATATAACAAACTAGATTGGCATTTCTGCATTTTTTTTTTGTCGAAAGTTTGCATATAAAAAGTATACTAACAATAAAATGATATCAATGTTGTTTTCATGCTTTCCCTTAAAGTCAAACCTCACTATTTTGTCCCAACTACATGTAAATTTAGCTCTGTTTAAATATCTCTTTGAATGAGACCTCATTGCTTGTGAGAGTATACAGTGTTATAACATCCAAATGTCTGCCCAATTGAAAATTATAAATCTTGGCGAGTTATTAGAGTGGGATCGAAGTGGAATCCTAAAATGACTGACACTGGATCTTCTACCAAATGTTTATCTCGCAAGCATGTTTTATTATCTCATTCTCAGTTTTTCTCTATGAGACCGTCTCAGATTTTTCACTTGGGAGGACACACATGCAAGCTTCAGCTAACTTTTTAGATGGCCGAGACAAAGCGTTTCATATGGAACTTCCAACATGTTTTTATTTTGTAAAAAAAACAGAACATACATATTCATTCACACTACATAACACTAGAGACCTATTACGATCATCCTCTTTCCCCCAACACATGCAGCAATGTTCACTTTTGAAAGGAATTCCCAGAAACTCGAATTTTTCTACATACATATTCTTAAAACGTTAGGGAGGGGAGAAATCCTGCAGTATAAAAACACATAATAAAGTTATATTTATCCATCTGCTGGCTACACAATGTCTAAAAATTCAACATGCACGGTGAATAGCAATTCAACCTCTTTCTATATAAACACGAAACGTCTATATTCCAATCGCTCCACACAGCATACACAAAATTGCACAATATTTGTTTTCAGATTTTCCAACATTGTTATAAACAACGCAATTTTTTTCTTCTAACCATTTCCGCATGATATGCACGCTTGTACATGTATGCTTGTGAATATAAATTAAAAATGGCGAAAGCTTCGAAGTGAGTCAAATTTCCTTTCCAATTTCCCCCACAATAATAAATAGAAAACAATAAGCCACGACCTTCCCAGCCACCAAGGTTGAGTCATGAACGTCTAGTTAAGTAATGCAGTCATTATATACCAAGATTTACATTGATAACTAACATATCCGTTTCTCATTAATTAATTTTTAAATAGAAAAGTATATTGTATAGGCCTATATACAGTACCATAAACTACAGAGCTCACTTAACCAGAAAGAACATCACAAAAAGTTAATCTATAGGCTAATTTCAGTAAGAATATAAGGAGTTATAGTAGATAACCATACACCACAGTTAATTGTTATTTTCCAATTACGCTGAATAACAAAATTTTATAGATCTATTGTTTAAGAAAGCTGTTCCAAACCACCTACAGAAACTATTTTCTTGAGTTCCTGCATTCTGCATGGTCTGAGGCTTTTCACTGGTGTAACTGGCATCCTGTATATACAGTTTAGTTGTTACAAATTGCCGACAGTTCAGTCACAATAAACAAGCAAAGAATGACTGAAAGGCATTCGCCTAAAAAGAACTCAAAATGGTATCTGGCTCATGTGCCACTCCCTTTAAGAGGATTTTTCCATCCAATTGTCTTGATATTTTTTTCTAATGCAGATTGAACATGGTCACTGTATTAGTACATTGCCAATGGAAAGATAGCTCACACGTGGAGAGATAGCACACCCTTGTCACTATACTCAATAGACATGGAGGTGGTCACTATACAGAGAATTGTATGTGGTGACTATGTGCAGGTCACTTTCTAAATTTCTTTGTAAGCATTGGAGCTTGCATATTTATAAAGCTATTCTTCCAAATAAACTTGCCAATCCAATCCAGGTTTGACATGAATTTATGTTGAAGATTTACAGATCACCCAAATTAAGAAAGGAATTAATTAGTCAATGCTTTGCTTCAATATTCTTGAACATAGCACGTGAATACATTACATTATGTATTGAAATTGATGCAATCCGCAAAGCTAATAAAGGAATGTGCTGCAATTGCATTTTTTTTTGTAATTGTCAAACCCTAATTGCATTTGCTAACTTGATCAAGCACATGACAGTTTATCGAATTAACCATTGGTAACACTTAGGAGATGCCATTCACATTTTCCGTTTAATGCACTAACCAGGCTACAAGGGGGGAAAAACGATCAGTGAAACTCACATGACGTTCAGTCCAACAATTTTAAGATAAAGATTTATAATTTTGAACTTGTGCTCTACACTTTCCATTCACTTTGGATGGAGGCATTACATAAGACAAATGAGATGAATTTCCCATATTTATATTTACATATACAGTACAGTTGACATGCGTGAATTTTTAACAATGTGGAAAACAAATTTGGTTGATCTATTCATAACACTATAAAAAAATTGCTTGGCTAAATATAAAATGGCTTAACATTCTGATCCACGTGTGCACCAGCGGCCGAAATTGTTCATGGAATTTTATCGTACATGAGGTCAATAAACTTTATTCTGGCGTGGTATAATGTAAATATATGCCTCATTGAATCCATCTGCACATAAAGCACTGCATTCCACAAAGAGATAAAATTTCAAAAACCTGACTAGATATTTATTAAAAATCCTAAAAGGAACCATTCAATCAAATACAGAGTTCTCAAGTGGACATTTGAGAAAACTGCTGAATAAAGTTTTGGATTAATTCTGCTATATGTATAGTGTATATATATATAGACCCTGTCTCACTTTCTATTTTGTCTTTAACTCTAAAGTCTGGTCTACATGTACGTTTTGTCGTCAGTCTTACATGATCATGACGACCTCTGATGATCACAGAAAACAACGACCCGGCTTAATGCCGGTTTCAGAGAGCGTTTTGTCACGATTCATGCAAGACTGACGACAAAACGTTACTTGTAGACCATGCTTTAGGCTAAATACAAATTTCCGATAGGTTATAGATGGGCTCAGGAGCACCAAATGGATAAAATGCGAACCCTCGCTTAATAGGGGGATAATCCGCCTATAGATGTGAATCAGGCATAATAAAGATTAACTGATTTCTGCTAACATTAAACTGTAAATAAATTAAAATTAAACGGCTTAACTGACGATATGGCTGTGGGCATCAGTTTCTAAATTTCAGCCACGATAAAACCCAGCCACTTGCTTGAGAATAGGCTCCTTCACGCGAGCGCTTTTTAAGCACAAGCCGGCAACGCTTTTCCCGCGTAATTAAATGTGCACATGCGTGAATCTAATTATATAACTAAATATATATCAATATTTTTATTTCATCAAAGACAAAATAGAAACCGTGGCCAGTGCTAATAATTAATTCATAAGCCATATAGTGATTGACAAAACAGTTTGGTTTCTCCCTAGTCGAAAAAACATCACACAACAATCAGCTCAAAAAGTATACTGCTGGACTTTACTGTCTGTCTGAAAAATATGTCAACCCTTAACAATTCGTTTCAGCTCTCAAATATGGCCATAAAAACGGCACAATCGTATTTTTTTTATCACCATATATAGAATCTACACTGTACATCACGGCCATTCTTTCTTTTTATAACGTCTTCAACAATAATGCTACCACGGAGCGAACCATATCCTCAATCATACGTAGCATGATTGTATGATTTCAGTCTAAAAATAAATTGAAAAAAACAGCAGTATATCCAGAGGATCGCTCGATACATGGTGCACGCGTGGGAGGATGGATTCGACAGAAGCGGTTTCCATGGCTGCAGTTGCCAAAGCAACAGCTATTTTTTGCCACTTGATACTACAGCACTACAACCAAAGTCGAGGAATTTCGACACATTGACGTAGCCTGATAACCTTGTCTCCCTTCGCCTGCTGTTTTTCCTCCAAAATAACATTTCCCCCCCCCTTAAACGCCTCGGTGCATACCAGAGATATTTTGCCCTAACTTATCTCAGGTGCTGCTTCCCCAACTCCTACAACTTAAAGTCATCTTGTCAATTTTACGCCGATTCTTCACACAGTTTTATTGTTAATTATGTGCTGGGCAAGCCCGACAGGAAAATAAATCTAATGCCATCCTTCAAACTTCGGAATGTTTTTTTTTTTTCACTCAAAGTTTATGTATACTGGTATCAGCATTGAGAAGTACCGTATAATGACGCTGAAAACTACCTCAAATAGGACCACATTTGTGGACAAAGCTACCCCTGCGAGATAATTTGACCACATAAAATAGACAAACCAGGGGGTCTTTTAGAGAACTAATGTAGTGAGGGAAAGACGTAAAAGTATAAACCAAAGAAAAGCGAGGAATTCCTTCCTATTATTTTATAGCACTATGTACCACCGACTGGAACAGTTCACAATAAGGTAGGACGGACGATTTTTTGACTTAAAAATTAACAGTAATATTAATACTTACAATTCAATTCGTCACCCTGTGGTAAGCATGTAATATGTCATGTGGCAGGAGGCAAAGTGCCAGATTTGTAAGGTGAAGAGTATGCGGTCTACATTACTTTATCTTTAGATTTCCTACAAGTTCTATTTCCTTGACACTTCTTCAGTAGAACCTGTCTAAAAGCATCCTCTTGGGAGCAGTGAAAAATATGTTTTCAGACAGGTTCATCTGCAGACATGGGTCCCAGGTCGCGACCGGCACATCTTATGCTATTAGAGAGGAAATTATTTTGAGCAGGATGCTTTTAGACAGATTCTACTACATGTATAGCATTATTCCTGTTCCACACACCCTACATGTTGGAGTATGCAACATAAGCATGGCATTTTCAACATGGTTACGCTTTTCATCTTACAATTAATGCAAGCAAAACACCACGTTCAATCAAATAGCCTTATTCCTGTTCAGTACACACTGATGGCGTATGCACAATTACAATTAGTTGTTACACTGTTAAATCATAGCAGAATGAAATGTTCAGAAAAGTATAAAGTGCGGCCATATTGGAAACACTATACACATGCTAAAGTCGCATACGTGCTATTATACGTGATACGTGAATTCCAAGCATAAATTCAGTGTACTATATACATGTAAATTTATTACTGAGAAATTGCAACATTTTCTGATATATCTGTGCAATATTGTACATAACATACGAAATACACAGTAGGCCTATAAAGTAACGAAAATATATATTTTGACATTGAAATGAGGTTTGGGTTGTGCTATCAGTTGGATTCTTTGTATAAATATACATGCATTAAACTAACTATACCCTATAAGCTAAATAAAAAAGATAACAAAGCAGTACAATGTGTTACATGTACGGCAGAGTGCATGAGGTTACCATGCCTGCAGTACATGCACGAAATGATATTTCTTTGAATACTCCTGCTCTACTATCATTGCAATGATTCTTCTTGTAAAGTGTATGTAACATTGTAACTGCGAGGAACAATTTCTCACATTTGGAATTTTTCCTGTTATAGAGATACAACTCTAACGACGCTGAAATAACTCGACGAAATCCAGACCAGTAACGGGCTAATGCTCATGAGGTTAAGTCAAAATTATCTAAATTAGGAACCTCCCCACTCCCAAACGCGCCATTAATGCTATTTTCGTCGTTTGTTCGTAATGCAGGGCCAAGACAGATTAGCTCGTAGGAATGGAATTTAAGGGGTCGGGGTTAGAGCATCACAAAAACCCTGCCTTGGAAACCAGAATCAAGGTCTAAGGATCTTTAGAAATTCCCTTCAATGCCCCACGAAATTACACTGCCCGCACAAAAGTGTCAATCTACCAATTAATAATTTCAATGATGACAAATTTTTACCCCATTCATCTCCCCGCCTTTGTGCATTTTTAACAAAAGATTCAGCCATGCTGACAATGTACATGAGGCAAGTGTCGCACAATGATGCCTTTTTCGCTTCATTATAGAATTAATTAGCGAGAGAAGCTCGTTTTTTTTTTTTTTGGTGGAGTGCCGTTCAGCAAAAGTGTATTCATGGAAAAAAACTAATGAAAATGTCATGTGCGTTTTCTCCCAGTGCTTCTTGCAAATTGAATTTCTAACGAGAACTGGCATTGTGGCAGAAGAACCCTATAGTTGCTTGCCATGTTCTTTTCACCTGAACTGCAGGTATTGCTGTAGTACAACAGTGGGCCATTGAAAAGAATGCATACATAAAAAAACCATTCGCGTGAGTACTGTGAATGCATTCGATTGTTACGAAGAAATGGGAACATTGTTGCTGGTACGCGCAGCGTAAACTATAATCCAAAAACGACATCATAACAACAATGGCGCAACAGTGCACCAAAGCTATTTTCAGATTGCAGTCTAATCTCGAAATTATTTGCATATCCCGTTTATTTAACTAGATTGGAGTTCTTACACGAGTCCCTGACGCCAACTTGTGACCAATGCTCTCCAGAACCATATAGCGCATGTATTAACAATACCATTGAGATGACAAAGGAATAGTTGACAAAACCTATTTTCGCAGATCCACCCAAATGGGAGAAACGAAGAATGCAAATTGGAGTAAGTGTCCAAATGGGCAATATACTGTTTCCTATAAAAGGGTACATGCACAAACGTTGTCATAGCAACTAATATTTCCCATCTTTTGCTCAACTGCTGAGCACACGTATGCCCTTTCCTATGAAGACTTCAGATGTCCAGGATGATTGTTTGGTGATTTTTAACGTTAAGCTTATTTCTGCAACAACAGTGCTAAAGACCAACGCCAGGAAAAGGGCATTCATCACATACCCTAAAATTTTGCTTAAAAGGGTGGACTTCCACCCCTTCTTCAAAGGTCTTAAACATGCAGACAACAAGAGGGATCTCGTATCCAGGATAATAAGATGCCGATTAAAAATCTAGATTTTAAATAGTTAGCCGTGGTAATTGATAAACCCCTTATCAATTTGAAAGATTCAGCAAAAACTTTATTCAAATTGGCGTACTGAATCGCCTAATATCATATGTATTAACATTAAGCATAAGACCTAACTATAGGCTGGAAACGAGCGTTTGGTTAGCCTCAAACAGGGCATCGAATTTATAGTTTAAATTCTAGAAATATAAAATTTTAATTAAAAGCCTTGTTTAAGGTTAGCCAAACGCGCGTTTTCAGCCCAGTGTGACCTGGGGCTAAAGGTCTTGACATATGCCCTTTAGAATTGTCCATATTTCTGCAGAACCTCGGACCCCAACAACTCAGAATAGGAAATATTTTCGTTATCATACATGTATCTGTCCACCTTAATAAAACAACAATATTACAGAAAATAAAAAGCCATAATCAAATACACACACCCCATAAAATTACTTTGGGTTGATATGACGGTATACTGACACGTAATGGATTCGGTGAAACAAAGTCCCCTCACCCTTTCAGAAAGTCTTCAACCTTTATTATTATTGAAACTGTTTTGATAACGGGAAAGCGAAATTGCAGTCACACCCCTATTGTTCACAACCTCACGCATGGACCGGAAGTGGCACATTCGAGATAACTGGGTGCCCTAAACTGCGCTTGGGTTCCCCATTAAAATTAATTAGCAATTAAGTCGATTACACCTCCTATACGCCGGGATTTTTTGTAGCAATATCAAATTATTAATCATTCAATAGCTCCAACAAAATCAAATTAATAGAGGGATTGAGCACGCCTCCCTTAATGCTAACCACATTGACAGCACTGTATGTTTTTCCAATGCGTTCT
>JAQGCC010005511.1:0-11423 GCA_034698905.1 Xestoiulus laeticollis
CTGTAAGTCGCTCAAAAATGCACAACTGTATAGTTTATTGCTGATACATGGGCTCATGTGTTATGGGCAGTGGGTATATATATTTAAGTGATTAAATCACATTTTACGAGATGTTCTCACTTTCATTGGCCCACCCTGTAGATGAGTCAGTAGTTATTGGGTAACACAAGCAAAGTTGAATTGCCCCATTTTTGTTTTAATGTTTGATTTAAAACGTTTGATATTTTTTGAAGTTCCATTGTTGATATTCCCTTAATAATGAGATCAATAAAAATTATTGAATATCACTTTATGGGGTTTATTATTTTATACAAGGGTCCCAAGTCAGGACCTACACATTTTATTATTTTAGAGGATATTATTTTACACAGGTTCTACTGTACAGGGTATAGTTCTTTGCTTTAGCTTATTTTTAAATGTGTAATTACTGAATCCATCCACTCACCCCTCTTCTAGTGATAGCTTCTTTAAGCATCTTCACAGAATCGTGGCCAACGACGCCTGGAACATTGAAAGATTTCGTCCACGTCACAAGAACCCCTACATCTAAAGCTTTTTGTGTCATAGGAAATGAAAACGTGAAGCCTGAAATGGAAATGCAGTGGTTTTTGACAGTGGTATTGGACCAAAACACAGCATCGCAAACAGGATTTTTTAGTATGTAATTTATAATCACCTATTGGTAAAATTTTATGAAGTACATTGTTGGCTTTCATGAACTCGTAAATACACTTTGCCAAGAAATCGAACAACTGAGAAAACGATAAAGAAACAGCTTTTATATGGCAGCTTATTCCATCCCTCATTACATGATAAAATAGAAAACATTGGAGATTTTTTACACACATTTCGCTAGAAGTATACTTTAGCCGGCTGTGTTGTTTTCTAGCCTCAAACGCAGGCCTCGGCACGTGCAATGCAAATAACAGAAAATGGAACTTTTCAGAGAATTGAACGTCGAGGCCTGCATTGGAGGCTAGAAAATAGCAATAGCCGGCTAAAGTACACTTCTGCATAATTTCAGATATTTTGTAAATTAAAATTTAATAAATTTTACCTTTATGCTTGTACCAAGACGAATTTTTTCTGGCACATCAAAATATTTGACAGAAGGTTCCTCTTGAACACCGTTCTTTAAATGTACCATAATGACCCTGCAGTGAGTGCCTCCCAAATCCAGTGCCATGAAATAGCCATCCTCTGTATAACATCATTTTATTAGTATTGAATAATTTATTTAATCTAAAATGTATGTAATTATTTTTAACTTTATCACATCGAAAAATCTCTTTGACTTACCTGTGCCATTTGGCAGTTCAGGGATAAATGTGTTTTCCATTAACAGAGTTGATTTTTTGGGTGGATTTTTAGCCAAACCGAGCAGCATCTCTTCTTCAAATATTTGCTGAACCCGGTGCACCATTTCAGCAGTTATTTTCAAACCATCCGTAAGTTGAACCAACTGCGTAATCAAAAGACAAACACTCAATGTTTATTAGACTATTCATCAATCTACCCTAGGCAACCTTATAAATATCTTAATTAAAACCACATCAAGAAAGGTGCATGGTTATACTGTATATGGCTCTAAAAATAATCAATGGTAAATGACAATTAAAATGGGAATATTGAGGAGTGTGGAGACCAGTGCTCAAAACAGACTTGACATTTAATATATCCCTATATTTTTACCATCGATTGCATTTTGATTGGCTTGATGTCTACTTAAAATGTCATCACAATTTGTTAGACGAAAATAAGCGTTGTCTCCTTAGTAACAGCCATTCGTTTGTATGATTTGCATTGGTATTAGGAAATTAAAATTAGAACTTATAAAACCTCTTAGAAGCAGATTTCAGAGTATAATTTTCATGGATCATAAGTACCTTGAAATGGAAATAACACTTTATGCTCTTGGGAAAATCATCAAGGTAGTTTATACATCTTTTTACATTATATGTACTTTAACATTTACTGCAATTACATGTAGTGTGTGGCATCTGCTTTTCTCCATATTTAAGTGGTTATCAAGTGGTTTACATTTTTTTTTTGGTAACAACCCAATATTTAACAATAAAGCACAACTGTTGGGCATTATTAAGACTTCTTCAAATGTTAAGATAAAATTGAGAAAAGTACAGATAACCAAAAATATTAACTCAATAATTTACAATTTACAATTCTATTCAGAAATTGAAATTAGGTTTGCAAGTTAAACAAAGGGGTGCTGGGGAAACCAATTAACAATTTCGAAAAACAGACTTCTAATTAAATTTCTGATTAAATTTAATAATGTATAAGAGGCTAAAAAAGAGCTAGGAAAAAATGTACAATCAACACAGGCTTATACACACTTTAATCCACTTGCCTGCAAACATGTATTTGTACAATATAGGGATTAAACAGGTTTCCTTTAATATTAACGAGAACGATAAACACACTTATTACGCATGCGCATTTAATGCGCCGTAAAAGTCGTTATGATCTTCAAAGACTTTGTGGTATCACGTTAAACTAATGAAATTGTAGTGCCCCCTCAACCACAAACTCAATAACGTCGTCCCTACGCATGCGCATTGGCAAAAAAAAAAAAAAAAACAGTGCTACCAATGTCGTCAAGATTAAAGGAAACTTGTCCATCCCTCTATTGCATGTATCTTGAAAATGGACATTTAACCATAACTGGATCCATTCATGGACGCTTAACCATAATTGCACGAGCCCATTCATAGACATAAACAAAATCTCCATGCGCTACCATAAACGCCATTTAATTTAATGGTATAGCAAATGGTAATCAATAATGAAGAAGTAATTTTAACAAGCTTTCTTATAAATAATCCTGAATGCTATTTGCATTATAGCACTAGTTTTACAAAATCATAATTTTATTTGCAGCTTAATTGCATTGAAAAATAGTGCCAACTGAAGAAGCCCTGGTAAATGTCCAATGGCAAGACCTCGCTCTTGGCAATGGGCCTAGGATGTCATAAGATTAAATAAGCGTAAAAGGAGTTGATTTGGAATTATGAAATGGCGTCAATCGACAAGAAGGCACCAAAATCCCTAAAATAAACCCGTTAAACTGTGCAAAATAGCAGCACGAGCCTCCACTTTGGCTAGAGTTCAAGCCAACCCCGTGATGACGTAGATGCAAGAATGTCATAAAATAGGAGGCCTGGGCGAAGGGGTTTGGTCCAATTTAGATCTGGTACTGGTAAAAAAGCTCGTGATCTCCCAACTATATAACAACTGGTCCTGGCACACCCACGTGTCATTGCTTGAATATCAAAAAATGGCTGTCCTTGAAATCAATGCATGGCGTCTGACTTCTTCGATAACATCAAGCAGTTTCGATAATGACGTTAGTTTATAGTAAAAAGGTTAAATTGACGACCAAAAGCAGAAAAAAAAAAGTCATGCAACGCGGTGACATCGCATATTTAACTTAACTTTCAATTGATTAAATACTGAATGTGCACAATTTGAGGGCCAAACTCCAGCAAAGTGCGTCTTACATGTATAAAGAAAGATTTTCAAGTACAGAAGTATACAAGTACGTCAAGCCTAGATTAAATGATGGTTAATCAGCTCTTTCATTGTTTTGAATAAACCTTTTTAATATATTAATGTGATGCAAAATTTAATTGTCTACATTAAGCCTCTGATTCAGGGTTGGACCAGTTGCAAAATGTTGTAAAACAACTGAATAGTCATTAAGGATAAATATCAAATTTAAGGAAATCATTTATCAAATAACTCACTGGATAATTGCGAATTTTTGTTCAACATAGCTGATAAATGACACTATTATAAGTAAGCAGGTTTTCAAGGTTCAGAGGCCCTCCTGCAGGTCCTTCATATTACACATGTTAATGACTCTCCTTGTATTCTTAAAACGTAGTTCAAAAACAATTAACATTCACGACGTTTAAAATTTACTAGTATTACAGTGTTGTAACTTGTTGGACCAATGCCAGTCTTGGTGTATTTGAATTATTAGCACAAAAAACGCTGGAAGTTGAAAAGTTACATAACATATACAGTAGATCACAATCAATGAATTTCCTAGAGGGTCTTACATCTAATTTTGTTTTAAAATTACATGTACAGTAGTTACAAATACAGTTTGGAACCCATTTGCAAAACTAGTTCTCATATATAGGTAACGTCCCTGAAAATTCACTTAATTTAATTCATTGACCTGAAAATTTTAAGAGCATTATAAAAACCCAAGACTTGTTACAGAATTTATGAACTACTGACCACGAATATTTTTACAAAGTTTTCGACTGAGTGTCAATATTTCCGAAATTTGAAAAGTTGCATGTATACATGCAAGTTTTTTGAGGATCTCAACTACAAAGTTGTACATGTTATAGTCAAATATACTTTTGGACAAATGATATGCATCTAAACAATCAAAAGCAAACTTGATCAAGAACATTTTATCAAAGCATAAAAATAATTCAACCCGTCATTAATACATTATTTGTTTCATAAGCATTCGTATATATTCTTGTCTCGGTTTAGTGATATGGTACGTCAACTTTTCCTGATAACCAAAATCAAAAGTGACAAATATACCGATAGGTAAAGAGTGAACACATTACACAGCTTCAAGTAGGATCAGATTTTTCAAATATATATTTTAAAGGAACTTTATTTGATAGAAAACCACCGAATTAATAGAAAGGATGTATTTATTCTCACCAATTTTATAGATAGCAATGTATAACAATATATAACATTATATATTATTATAACCAACTTCATTGTTTTTATACATGTACAGTAGTTTCCAGATGGGGGAAAACAAGGGGCAGCAAATTAACGTGCAATATATTAAGGTTTAATTAGCGTTGCCAATTGAAAAAATGTTTGAATTTATTATTTTTGAATTAAATTTAATTCAAAAATAAAACCTTTCCACGGTGACATTTTCAATTAATTCTGCCTATTTAAATATACATATAATGTCTGAAATAAACTGATTCGACGTACATTTTGCATATTTTCAAATTAAGTTACCGTTAACACTCGAATAAACCCCGGGTGTTTCTGCTTATTTTTTTTTATTTTTAATGTATTGATACCAACTTAGAGAGAATAAAAATAATAAACCCTGGGACAATTACGTATTAGAAAATAGAATTGCCGATAAAAGCAAACTGAATTTAGAGAATTTTAAAAACCTTACCTTGTTCAATTTTACAGGATCTGCAATTGCAGGCAGAGGAAGTTCCTCCGAATCTGTAAGCAATGTCTTCATTTTGAGATTGTTAAAGTTTGTGGAAAACTTCTTGTAGAGATTAAATGCCACAGAAGATAAGATTTAAGAAAAAAAAAAATCCCACGTGACGATCTTGGTGACACCGTCTTCAAAAGTGAACAGAAAATCGGTTTTGCAGCTCTCTTTTAAGAACCTTACTATTTACCTTTAAGAGAGTGCAAATGAACTGTTGCTACTTTTTGCTGCTCTTCCTATTGGCCACTTGCCCAATGTCGGAAGGTACGAACCCAGAGTTCCGCCCCTGTGCTTTTCAAAGGCGTTTCAATTTTTGGCACAATTTGACAAAGGTCAAATTTTTACGATAACCACTTTTCGTGTCTCCGTTTTATGGCGTTTAATATGCGTTGCACTTGAAAAGCCATTGATATTCTATATCCGAATTGCGTATATTCAAGGCCAAACCCGAAAATAGACTAGCTTTTAATTCACAAAGCACTGTGAGGCATGTGTGGAACTAAAAGACACTTAAAAAAGCCGGGGAATATGGCACATCCTTGCACAATGTACACAGAAGACAGTTATAGTGGCTTGTCAAGAAGCACGTCTTAGTTTTACAATATGTGGTGGCATATATACAAAACCATCTTTGATAGGATTGTATGAAAAATGGTGTTCACGAGCACGTATGTAATTATGCTTAATCATCCATCTGAAGAAATAGCAGTTTCTATGGCAACAGTGCGACGTTATCCACTTCAACAAATTAAATGCCACCTTTTCATGCCCACGTTATAAAAACACTAGGGTCATTCTGAAGAAACGTGCACAATGCTTATATTCATTGATGCGAGTACAAACTATACATGTATGCTATATGTGATTGCATGTGGTTACAGTGGTTTCCATGAGAATATACATCAAGATCTCCATGATCATGACATGTGAATTTACTGTTTTCATCATGTCTTGGGAACGACTTTAAGGTAATCTTGGTAGAAGGCCAATGTTATTGTTGGAATCACGTCAAGTAGCTTACTTTTCATCTGATAGTTTTGTACTCATAAGAATTAATATACACATGTACATTATCTTTGCATAGATGTTCTACCAAGTATATGGTATACAGGCTGGTCCAAAAGTCAGTACCATCCATGCAACTTTTTTTTTATAAATCTTATAATTATAAAAGTTCTGTTAATGCGGTTAAATAGGAAGTCATGTGTGCTCTATCCACTGAAGTTATTAGATTGCACCCCTATGGCAATTTTTTCACGGAAATTCAAATTATAACTTTTTAGCCGTAACACTTAAGACAAATTGTAATAATAAAAAAACGTTGTAACAACTTTAATTAAGTGATAATGAAGACGAAAAAAGATGATTTCATACAAACAGACCATTCTTTTCCTTTTCCTAATTTGGCATTTTGTCCTAAAGGTTACGGCTTAAAAGTTATAATCAGAGTTTCCGCAAAAAAATGGTCGTAGGTAAAATCTAATAACATCAGTGGATAAATCACACATAACTTCCTATTTAATCGCATTAACAGAATTTTCATAATTATATGATTTTAGAAATACAAAAGATTAATAAACCCTAACAATGATCGATGAATATCTCAATTTATCAAAATTTTAAAATTGGCATACGAAATATTCGATTACGTGATTAAACTTACACGCTTATATTCTGTCAATGTTGTTTTTAATGTCAAGCTTCGAAGATCTTGTTTAGATAGACACATCAAGATAAATATGACAACATTTCAACATGTCTATCAACAAATACAAGTAAAGCGGCTTGTGACGCATGAGATGGTTATCTATAAAATATGAATTTGATAACAATAGCCTATACTGCCATCTTACATGTATCTTACATATGCAAGATGCATGCAGAACATCCTTTGAGCAAATTCTGTCGGTATGTCGTTGAGTTATTTTTAATATGCAGAGAATGTGGTTCAATTTTAGACATGTTATAGCAGCAAGAATACGTATATAATTATTAAAACTAAAATTCGCTCACCCTATATCGAGTGTCGTAATCACCAGACTATTAATACATGCACGTTCACGTTCTATGACTTTTTCGATCACGTGCTATGAAATTTCCTCTTCATAAGATCTGTCATAAGAGTAGATAAATGAACGTAATAATTCAAAAAGAAAACCTACTAATATATATATATAATTGCCGTTCAATAGGTTATCACTTATGAAACGTTAGCGATATTTGGTGTGAATTGAAACTATTATTATGTCTCGCGTGTGATCCAAAAATACTCATTTGGCGAATGACATGATTCAAATTCAACATAATGTACATTGTAGACCTACATGTATAGAAGCATCGAAGGCCATGAATAAAATAATTAATGGTTTTTCAAATTTAGTTATGTTAACATATAAACGATAAATAACAACACTAACAAAAAAAGTTTACCAACTAAGTATATCATGAAAAAATTCAAGGATTTTCATAGACCCTTTCCTACCAAATTTCTTTTATAGAGACCCAGCTCTGTAATGTAAATTACTTTTATAATACATGTAGGCTATACATTTATTAAGTGTAAACATGGACTTTTATTTCCCCACTTTGACAGATAAAATATTTAATTTGTATTGTGGAACAGGAGATACAATTTTTTTTATACATGTACATGGTTACGGCTAAAATGCCTAAACCTATCATGTATTAGCCTCTCAGTAGAACGAACGTTCTGTATAACGAACCACTCGATATAACGAACGGTTAGGCTTATCCTTCACTATAATCCCCAACACTAAATGACTATACAGCGAACGACAATTCGATGTCGTAGGTCAAAGACAAAGAACATCCCGTTGTACCATAAGATTCCTGTTTTCATTTATTTTTAAGGATTGGTTTTAACAGTTAATAGCTTAAAACATTCTAAATCATAATATTTAAGGGGTAATCAAAATACTGCAAAGCAGCTTTAATTAGTTTGTATATACTCTCTCCAACATTTAGAAAAAGTTGTATTTATGATACCGAATGCCCGATATAGCGAACGAATGCCTCATCCCCTTGGCGTTCGTTATATCGAGAGCCGATTGTAAAACAAATACGGTTATAGAAGGGATTTAACTTCAGGAGAATCGGTGTGTTCAATATGATAAAATAGAGCCATACCGATATTTGAACTTCCCGGGCTGTATAGGTCTAGAATTAAAATGGGGAGAAGAACGTTGTGAATTAGGGAAAACCGGAGCACGCTACTTTACATCCCTGAACTCTCATCATCCACAATGCATCACGTTATAACAAATTCTATTGTACTGCATTAATTTAAAGTAAAGTTGCTTGTGTCACAGGTGATCAATACTAAAAAGTTGTGGCGCAATGTTGTGAAATTGCTTTTTAAAAGGTGGAAGGTTATGATGATGACCTCTAGTTGTGCAAGGAAACTAGATATATACCGAGGGAAAAGTTGAAAAAATGTAAGAACCAAGGAGAAAAATGAATAGAAGACCACTGGAGTGTCCAGACGAGAACGAAAGGCCAAGAAAAGTCCGTATAGTTCGTCCACAAAGTATCCTCTCCAAATCAAATCAACTTCAAGATGGAATCATTGCATCAACCAATTCTGTTGGACGTAATTTACCGAAAGATGGGGCGCCTGTTAATCTAAAGATAATGAAAAGGGCTGGTCCTTATCTTCTAGGTAAGAATATAGCCTACAATTTAATTCCTATTTCGCTGCCTATACTAGTACTGCTGAGATTTTGGACAGAGATGGTACTGTTGTCAACATTTTTTAGTCATGATAAATATTTTGTTAAATTTGTAGGTACAAGACTTGGCAGCTCTCCAGTCCGAAGCATTGTCCAATGTTTGGCACGTAAAGAAGGGACAGAGTCCTACTTTTCGCTTAAGGTAACATGAGGACTACACTGTAGATGTCAAAAGCCAGTTTTGCATTAGGCTAACAAAAATAGTGTAATGGTAGGAAGTCTGACATCAATTCTTGATTTTCCATTTAGATCCTCACATTGCAAGACCCAGAAAGCGAGACTCAAGATGACCGTCAAGGCAAAATGTTGTTACACACGGAATATTCCTTGTTGTCATTGCTGAAAAACCAAGATGGTGTTGTTCATCATCACGGCTTGTTTAAAGTGGGTTGACTATTGAAAAGAAACAGTCAGTTTTGTAGCAACGAGATAGTTGGATCATCATTTTACTTGAAATTTTTAGGACGAGGCTTTAGAGGAAAAAGAATTGTCGAATGGAGATGGTGTATACACGGGGAGAGTGAAAAACAGGTTGTGTTTGGTATTGGATTGTCTAAGCGCCCACGAATTCAGCTCGCAAAATTCAAATTTGGACAATCTCCAGGAGTACGTCATACAAGAAAAGAAGTTGTCGGAACGTGAAACAGTCGTAATTTTTTACGATATAGTTAGAGTCGTCGAAAGTTTGCATAAGGTATTAAAAATACCAGCTTTGATTAAATTACATGTATGTTGCACCTATATCATTCAATTTGATTACCTTCTTTTGCAGAAAAACATTGTGCATCGGGACCTAAAGCTCGGCAACATGGTTTTGAACAAAAGCACTCGAAGAGTGATCATAACAAATTTTTGCCTTGGAAAACATTTGGTTAGCGAAACGGACTTGTTAAAAGATCAACGTGGGAGTCCCGCTTATATCAGTCCTGATGTATTAAGCGGTAACTTAACAAATTTTACGATTTTTAAGTTTTTAATGCCAAAACTAAACTCTTTCAAGGCTTTTGTAATTGTAATTAATTTATTTGAACGTTCGTTAACAGGAAAGCCATATTTAGGGAAACCGAGCGACATGTGGGCTCTAGGCGTTGTATTATTCACAATGCTGTACGGCCAATTTCCCTTCTACGATAGCAATCCCCAAGAACTATTTCGGAAAATCAAAGCAGCCGAATTCACAATTCCGATGCAAGTGGATAACAATTTTTATGTGCTTTGTAGTCCAACAAGAGTCTTACGATTCATTTCTTAATTTTAGAGATAATCAAGTGTCTGATAGTATGGCCGTACTTATTCAGAAATTACTGGTATTGAATCCACAACAACGACTAACTGCTTCCCAGGTTTTGGATACCCTCGGTTCAACGATAGCCGCCATGTAAGGATAATTCACCGACGTTGAAACTCATATTGAATCGCTGGTGATTTGGATTTTGACTGGAGACATTTTTGTTTAAATATTTATCCAGGAAATCCTTGTCGGTCATGTCTACTCCTTTGCAAGTCGTCCCGGATGTGGACGATAACACCGCCCCCGTAGAGCAGCCCGTGGCAGAACATCCTTCGGAGCTTGAAATCAAATTGTCATTCGTGCAAAACGACATCAACTGCGGCAACACAAACCGGGAGCTCAAGATCCCTAATTCGAGGCAGCGCTTTAACAACAACTTTCCAATAAGACGAATTCATCAAGAAGCAAGGCCCTTGACGGCAGCAGAGATGATGACTTATCGGCATCTTATTTCATAAGAGTAGCTATTTTTTTAAAATAAAATTTTGCACGACTTCTACATCGATCAATAAATAATAATTATTGCAGCTAAACGTTTTTACAAATCACGGATAGTGCTTTCATTTTTAAGTTTGTCTTTAATTTACACGCATTGTGCTGTTGCACAATTTTGGCAGCTAGTGGATAAGTTGTAATCATGATTGTTTAATAAAGTAATTAATGATAAGGTATTGTGGTAAATCATTTTTAATGATAAGGGAGATTCGAACCAAATTTCCAAGTTATATACATGCATTTTTCTCCCCTATTTTATCTCTCAAAGCCTTAATTTTTAAAATCTAAATTTATATTTAATTTTCCACGAACAGTGTTTGATTGTTTGTTTCAAACTTTGAGGACTTTTTTGGGCAGCCTTGTGTGCAGCTCAGTCTCATGGAACATTTGTAAATCAAATTTTAGTAGAGTTCGTTGACACAATTAAGACCAAAAATTTTAAATATCAAAAAATGCATTTAGTAGTGTTAACTTAGAAAGATTACGTGCTCCGTAGCTTAACTGCTCTACCACCGTTTTTCCCGAAAAACTAAGTTCATTTTCAAAACTGCTTTTGTACTGTATATTAAGGGGGAACTGAACTGCATGTTTTGCTATGGGGGAAATTTTGATACATACTTTTAAAAAAACTACTTGTTAT
>JAQGCC010005512.1:0-11421 GCA_034698905.1 Xestoiulus laeticollis
ACATTGACAGCACTGTATGTTTTCCAATGCGTTCTCGTTAAGGTAAATCAGTTGACGGGGCATTAAGGGAGGCGTGCGCAATCCCTCTATTGACGACCTCCCCCTTAACCACAAACCCATTAACGTGGTCCCCACGCATGCGCATTGACAAAAAAAAGTGCTGCCAATGTCGTCAGGATTAAAGGAAACCTGCCAATCCCTCTTCTATTAACATTCCTTATCCTTAAAGTTGCTGTACAAGAAGGGATACTTCATACCTTTCTTTGATTTGCCGTGTACGTTTCAAAAAGCGTCCATTCATCGAAAAACACGGGAATTAACCATTGTTTAATTTGTTCGTCCTTCTCCCTTTCAATGGACAACTGTTACCTAGTAACGGGGTTACTCGGAAACGAAATCATTTATTTCGTTGGAATATCGTGTTCTTCCCCACAGTAATGGACCCGGCTTAGCATTTTAAAATAAACTTGGCGTTCACTAGCTAATTGGGCCCACCTTTATCACAGGTGTACATTTTTTGGGGGATGATAATGAACCTGGACTTATATATACAGTGCTCAACATAAGTCATGGGACACTTGTAAAATGGCACAAATTGGCCAAAAAAAAATATTTTTAAATGCAATTGTCTAAAATAGCATTTTATTTGAACAAGAAAAAGACAATTAAACAAAAAAAAAAAACCTTATATTGATTAATTTAAAAAAAAATACTGTATAAGGGAAAACAGAAAAATGCATGTTTTAAGTGCAACATAATTGATGGGACACTTCACAATTAATTAAGCTTTTTTACAAAAATAATAGCTATACTTGTTTTTATGAAGTAAGGGTATTTAAAAAAATGTCCAGAAAGGAAACTAGCATTGACTTTTCTAGCAACATGTGCTGTAGCTATAGGACTATAGATTTTTTAGCATAGAAGAAGTACATGTGCTGGCTTATGTATTCCGTGTTTAATTGGTTGGCACGATGTGCTAAGTCTCGAACCTACGTGTTTTTCTATCGTCCAAGTGTTTTTATTCATGCCGAAGGCCGTCCTCTTTTGTTACGACATAACTATTGCTCATTCCAGGGAATGAAAAGTTCATAATATATCACCTGTTTAGTGCATTGTAGGCTACTCATGATTGTACTGCACAGCTGCCTTGCACGCGTGTGCCACCAATGGTCTTATTCAATGCCAGCGTTCAAAAGTTATAGAGGCAGTTTATTTTTGTTTCTTCATTTGACGTAAATTTACTAAGGATATTAATACAAATCCAACAACGTTTTATGCTATGCCTTAGAGATAGGTTTATTCTGGTTGAAACCTATTCTTCCGGATCATGAAAATTGACGTAAGCATTACAATGTACTGTAATTTCACCTTCATAAACTGAATTTCTCACGTGTACAGACTGCAGGACGATCTTTGAGAAGTGTACTATGTTAATTTATGGTTTGCCATACAAAAACAAATCTATCAGGATTCACCCGGCTGATTGTCTGCAGAATTATGGTGACTTTTCTGTAAAAAATCAATTATGTTGCATTTCTGCAGAAACTGAAATTGCTAAATTAAAAGAAAATATATCATTAGAGGAATTCTTATAACTTGCACTTGGCATTATATCTATGGTACCTTATACAGTAAAATGGCATTTGTACAATGTATATTGAAAACTAACTGCAAGAAAGGATACCTATCATCATGTAAATTTCTGCATAGGTATCTTTGCAAGAAATTCTGCGGAATTATGGTGGAAAGTTGTATCTCATTTTTTCTGTTTTAAGAATTCTGCATAATGGTGTCTGCAGAAAATACACTGTGATATTTTTCTGCTCATTATTTTTGTATGGGAGAACAGTAAGAACATTTGAGTATGTATTAAATGGCAATATGGCATAGAAAAATAATAGTTTTCAAAAGTATTTTTAGGAAGTAGAACACTTCATGGACTTTTGATCTACGATAACAAATAGTTTCAAACAGACATTGTCATTAAAAGATCATCTGTTGAGCTCTGTTAAACGAATGCCAGTGATTTAATTGGTGCCTCTTTTTTGAGCTTGAAACATTTTCAAAATTAAAAATATTCTACTTTATTTTCTTAAATATTTATCTTTCAATTCATGATAAGAAATAACAGTTGAACCAAAAGTCTAGCCCAAATTTGAAATAAAAAGTCATCTGTTGAACTCTGTTAAAGATATGAGATAATAAGGTTTCAAATGTTTTTATGCCTGACAACGAATGCAGTGACGATACAAACTTTCTATTTTTGGCTTCAAATGTAGCGGTTAAAAACAATATATAAACAGTACATATACATAATAGTGGTAGATTTAATAGTCATATTACAGCAAAGGCTACCAGTGTTCATGAATGAATTAACTATTTATGGTCGATTCAATTGCCAAAAAGTTTGGGATGGTATTTGAAATGCCATCATGCAATATGGTAATTTGTTTCATTAGCATTAGTTTTGAAATCAAATTCTCTTAAATGATTGACGCATTATTCTCTCATATTTTATCAGTCATGGCAAGTTCATGAATAGCTCTTAATAGATATACAAAAGTACAGTGGAACAAAAGTATTGCTAATAGCACTTTTTTAGGAATTGCTGTGAAAATAATTGCATTAGTTAAAAACGGAAATATAGATTTTTGTTATCAATGTTTTAATAAAACATCCTACAAAATTTAAAAAAAGTTTTAATAAACGCTATTTAAATAAATTTAAAATATAACCAAACGACCAATAAAGTATAGGCAAGCCATATCTGTGTTTGCTAAGTTTGTATTGAAGAATGACAGGTTTTAAGACTTGTTCTAAAAAATCAAAATAAGTCTTAATGGATTTTTGTCAAATACATGGCATCAACATCGTAGATAATTTTGACATCCTAAAATACCAAAGCTTTTAAATTATGCACGCATAAACGGACAATAGCCAAAAAAATAAGTAAAAAACATTTTCCATAGAGTTAAGCTGGTGTACGTTTGGTATGTATTATTTTTTGCCCATTATCCATTTATGCGTGCATTATCTAAAATATTTTTGATAGCTTAGGATGTCAACACCATCAATGATGTTGATGCCGTCTATTTGACAAAAATCCATTCAGATTTATTTTGATTTCATTTTTGATTCAGAACAGGTCTAAAAACCTGTCTTCTTAAATACAAATTTAGCATACACAGGCATGGCTTACCTACTTTTTTGGTTTGAGATTTTCGGTTATTTTAAAATGATTTAAATGACGCTTATTAAAACTGTTTCAAATTTTGTAGGATGTTTTATTAAAACATAACAAAATGTATATTTCCATTTTTAACTAATGTAATTATTTTCTGAGTTATTCATAAAAAGTGCAACTGCCAATACTTTTTTGATCCACTTGACATGTGCTGTATTTACTCGCGTAAGGGCCCCCTTTTTTACTGATTTTGCCCATTGAAACATGGATGGGGTGGGACTATGGTTATTACAAAGTATCTTATTATATAGCTCCCCCCCTGCATAAATGTATTAAAAGTCGGAGGAAGGGGGTCTGTAATAATGATGGGTGATTACAAATTTAATTTGCCATCTGAGATCCTCTTAGATGCTAGCTAAAGCAATGTCATTGCTAATTATTGAAATTGTCCAATATGTCCTTGTAATGTATATTAAGTTCCTAGCGACACACTATAGGAATTCCGCCAATACTACATGTACATGTAGTGCCAAATAGGCCTATAAGACATTGAAATTTCCTTCTTCATTAGATTATAAGCATATTTAATGATATTAAGTTGCTTACTGCGTAATGTTTTGCGTTTGTTTCAAGCATGAATTGGCAGTTTCTGACGTCATTAACATGCATGTTACTATACCTGGAAATTTAGAGAACTTGTTTTGTGTGGCACTGTGCCATATGGACACCCTTACTTCCCTCTCAGGTGCAGCTTTTTACCCATGATTTTTGGTAGGTATAATTTTGGTGATTAACAAATTTGTTTTTTTAAACTCCTTTTTAGGCTATGCTCCAGAGCATCGTGCCTGGTTATCCATCATTTCATAATGGGTCAACATCACCATTATCCAGTCCAAATGAAATGTGCAGGTATAGCCTATTGACTAAAATCATAATTCCAAAAAGTTCCAGCATGGAAATGCTCCTATTTTGGACCTATTTGCCAAGTTTATTGTTGACAACATTTTTGTTACATGTACTTTTGCAGGATTTGTCATTGTGAAGCCGAGAGCGATGCCCCCCTTATCGCTCCCTGTGTATGCTCTGGCAGCCTGCGCTATGTGCACCAGGCATGTCTGCAACAGTGGATCAAAAGTTCGGATACGAAAAACTGCGAACTTTGCAAATATGAATTTATCATGCAAACTAAGATAAAACCATTTCGAAAAGTGAGTATTTCACTCGTTATTGGTGGGCGGTTTTGGACATTAGTGGTAAACAAAATGTTACTGTGAAAAATGGTTTTTTTTATTATAAAATTTGAATGTTTACACACAGTATAAAGGTGGGTATCCACCAAAGCAAACATAAACAAAAACAGCAAACAGAAAAAAGTGTTTGTCGGCAAACGGTTTAACAAACAATTTCTCGTTTTTTCCCCCACATTTCTTGCAAGTTTTTCCTGTTTTTGGGGTAAATGCTTCATTATTTTTTCCGTAGTTTTCTTTTTATTTATTGCGTATTTCCTGTACTTGTTAGTCGATTTTTCTTATTATTATTATTCTCCTATTTCTACAAGTTTTTCCGTGTTTCTACCTATCCGAAGCCCGGCTTTTGCTATTTTTGCATAGGGAAAGGTGGGTGTGTAATCACTGATCTCACGGGACATTTCATTAATAATCCAGATTTCAACATGGCACCCCTACTCTTCCATCAGCTCTATTCCTATAATGGTCCTTTACAGTATCTTTGAAAAGTCCTTAAAAAGTCCTTACTTTTCGGACTTGAAAACCTGCACGAACCCTGTCTTTTGCCTTCATTAGTTTCACTCCTTGGAATGGAGCGACTGATACAAGTTTTGAAAATATGTAGGCCTACACTAGCTGTAGCGTAATTTATTGGCCCACCCACTGCTGTTTAGTGTTTCATTTAGCTTATTCCGATTCTTATCTGATTTCAGTGGGAATTATTAGAAATGTCAGCGGCCGAAAGGAGAAAGATCTTTTGTTCCGTCGCATTCCATGTTGTGGCCATCACTTGTGTCGTGTGGTCACTCTACGTACTTATCGATCGTACGGCCGAAGAGGTGAAAACTGGCCAGCTGGAATGGCCGTTTTGGACCAAACTGATAGTGGTAGCGATCGGATTTACCGGCGGACTAGTATTTATGTATGTGCAATGTAAAATGTATATACAACTGTGTCGGCGTTGGAAGGCGTATAATCGCATTATTTATGTGCAAAACGCCCCTGAAAAAGTGAAGCCCATCATTGTTTCTCCGATGCAACAGTTAGTTAGTGTAAATATGGATACAACATCTCCCAGTGCTAAGGTTGAATTGTACGTGACTACCGAGAACATCGTGGAGACCCACATCGGGAATGCTATTCCCCCTACGAGAACGACACTAAGACTAATGCTTCCCGTATCACCAAACACCTTCTCGCCTTTGCCTCCAGTGGCGTCTTCACCTCCCACATCACCTGTGCCCGTGCCCCAGACCTTGCCTTCTAATTCGAGTGATACACATTTTACCAATAGCACTATCAATAATCTATCTGGAGATAAAAAATAATTTTTAGAGCTATTGATAAGATAGTGCGTGTATATAATTTTTCAATGTATGGACAAGAACTAATAGTGAAGTGAAAATCATGCGATTTCACAAACATCAACTGGTAGGATGGGGGAAGAAGCTGTGGGAACTTTCCAAAAAATACATGGAAATGGAATGGTAGAATATAAACTGTATAGCTGGCTACAGACTATCATCACGTCACATGAGCTCTCGTGATGGCATGCACGCTTGTGTCACGTGGAAAATATATTAAATAGAATTGTTTAACATGTACATGGCTCAAACTGTTTTCAAGTCATGCTCCTCACATCACAAATCTGGCCTAATGCGTGCTGTCACGTTTTTTTTCTGGCGCGTCCACATATTTTATGACATCACGTTCATATCTTTCGCGTTCAAGAATGTTCCATTTTTAAATTTTTTTTCGGATTCTTTGTAAAAATCCATCATGTTGTGACTGCTGTCACATATGTTGTAGTGTCCTTTGTCCGGAGTGGCTGTACTGGAAAACCGTCAGAGAAAGAGAACAGCCAGACACAGTTTAGTTGCTCATTCAATACTGACCCTGGTTAAATGCCCGTTCACATTTGCCAAAAATGGCGCCGCACCGCACCGCTCGTACAGATTGGGCATGCGCATCTGGATATGGGCGGTGCTTAGTGACGTCAAACAGGCTGCGGCAAAGTAGAAAGCTGGTCAACTTTGCCGTGTGCTGCCCTCTGTTGGCTATTTTATGGCAACCACCGAGCAAAATACGCAAAATGGCATTCAATTCAATCAGAATTGTATCGAAGGTATTACATTAAGAAATCAAAATGCAAGTGTTTTTACATAGGTAAGTTAGTTTTACTGTTATTATTGTTATATAGGTGTAAAATAGATGAACGCGCTCTTTGGCGCCTTTCTTTGTGTATGTATTGCACTGTGATTGGCTGTTTAAGACTATAGTGCCGCGTGCACGTTATTTTGATTGTGAACTGCAGGGCCATTTTTTCTCTTGCGTGGGACGTCATTCGCAATCACGCCGCGCTTCTGGCAATTGTGAATGGGCCTTGACGAGGTCAATCTCAACTTTATTATTCCCCTAGAGGATTATTTGAAACCTCAACAGAGTAGACAACTCCCTCTAGGGGAGACAATAAATACACCACATATGTGACAGTAGTTTGTTTATTGCGCAATATCACGGTTAAAAATGTGAGCTCGTGCACTCACGTGAGCTCACACATGACGTGGTGTTCGTCTGTAGCCAGCTTATAAGGTAAAGTCTCAATTAACACAAAGTATTTGCTTTGTTTTGCTGTTTAAATGTGTATCATTTTAATAAATTTCCTGAAAATGGTTAAATATCTTCATAAATTTTCTGTGCGATATTTATTCAATCTAGTCTAAGGGTAAAAACAGCGTAGAGCATGGAATAGCATGGAGCATGGCATGGCCTTGAAATGCAGCGTTTCAATTATTTTCCCGATGGCGGGAATTTCAGATTGCCCAATCGAAACGCTGCATTTCAAGGCCATGCCATGTATTAAGCTATTCCATGCTCTACACTGTTTTTACCCTTAGTGCACCTGGTGCTCCATTCCTTTGTTCCTATAAGTTTCCAAAATTAATTTAAAAAATATTTTAAAAAAAAGCCTTATTCTGGTATGCAACCCTCTTAATAGGTCATCAATAGTGTCAAGCATACATGCTATATTCCATATAATGGTAAGTATTTCATCAACATCTACCATAAACCGTTTATTGATAAATTTTGTGAAACACATCATGCTCAATTATTAAAATACTTAAAAAACTATAGTTCATTTCTAATATTGGATGATGCCAGCTGATGCACTTGTGATGAATCCATGCTAATGACTACTGCCATGGAATGTACGAGGATAGAGCATTAATATTCTATTTATATAATCTGTTTAAATTTTTTGTTTATGTACAGTGTATACGTATATTTCATTTCATGGAAATATGTCCGTAAAGTTTACCATACCCTGTACAATTATAAATGTTACATAAATCTACATGTACAATGTATTTCCATGAAATTGAATATACATATACTTAAACAAAAAATGTAAACAAATAATAGAATATTTATGCTAGAACTTCTCTGAACTTCTCAGGCTTGCTTTACACCCCTTTGAAATTAGAAGGGCAAATTTCAAAGGGGTGTAGAGCCCTATCACAGTTAATAGAGTTCTAAACTCACTTTATATTAGATGATGTTGCCAAAGCAGCCTCTGGAGCCGGGCATCCCATGTGAGTTTGCTCAGCAAACTTGGGATGCGGAGACTCCTGCAACAAACTGTCGCAATCGAAGCATTTGAAATCCTGGATGAAATCAATTTTTCGGTCATCGTTAATGCCCCATTCTCGGTCGTTCCTGTGTTTTTCCAGAAAGGCGTTGGCGAAGCCGTTCGGCCTCTTAAAATCCAAGAATCCCTTGTACCGAGCATCGTCCTCGTCCAACCGGGTGAGGAAATCTGCGAGTAGTTCGGGTGTCGCAAACTCGTCCGCTAATACCACGGATCGATTTCCAGGACACCAATCTCTGACCGTGGGGGGACCTCGGTACACGGGCACGGAACCGACGTGCAATGCTCGGAACAGCTTCTCGGTTATGTAATCCGGGCACAAGGCATTCTCGAAAGCCAAGCGATGAAGCCCAAGAATGCCTCGCTCTCGAAATGTTCTTGGTCAGCAAGACCATCCGGCAAGCTTTTATTATTTAAGCATTTGCCGTAAGAATCAATGCCGATGTACCTTGGCAACTCTGCGACATACACTGTCGCGGTCTGATGCCACGTCGCAGTGCGACTGGACATATAGGACTGAGGCAGGGGGTTCATGCGGGACATGCCGAAGGTGGTTCCTGGCAGTCAAGGATACAGGCTGCCTTTGGGTAAGATAGGCCATGCTGGGCAAGAATAAAGTGGTCAAAGGGTAATCGGATTCACGACGAAATGTCGCCGTGTAATTAAATAACCCTATCATTGCATCGTGGGAAAATAAATAATTGTTGATGGGAGACTCTTCATGAAGAAGGGCCCATCTATGATGCCTGGAACGAGGAAGGGGCAAAAGTTCAACCTCCAAATCAGTTCCATAGAAGATAAAGGCTACAGGGACGTTGCCGTACTCGTCCTTTGAACTTTGGTCGTACTCATTGGTGGTCAAACATGTCCCAGTTTTGCAAGAAATAATGGTGGAATGAAAGAATCGTTCATTTGATTCTTTTCGTTCAATAACCATAACACAAAAAATGTTTATCAAAAGTACGGTAGCTATTATAAGCGATAAAATACCAAAAAATGACCGAATTCTGTCAATGAATATTAAAAATTAATTTAAGGCTCAATTCACAATTTCACACCCCCTGAAAATACAAAAATGCAAACGCGCGACATAATCATGGCCGTTTAAATGATTATTATTAAAATAAATCATAAGCCTGAATAGAGCAAGAAATAGCGGAGATATAGACATTTCAACTTTAAATACCTAAATCGCCAATTCAAATTTGCCGCTAAAATATTATTAACAGAGGATACGGCGCTTCTCAATGAGGCTCATCCATAATTATGTCCGTTATATCTAGATCATGGTTATATCAAAACGTTTTTCTGCTAATATCTCGCGTTTTTCTTTCTCAAATATGGCGATTTTTGGTTTTTATCATTCATAATGATGTCTACTTTCATAAACATCAAGAAAAAACCGCAATTTTAAAAGTCGATTTTCCACCGATTTTAGAAAAAAAGCAAAGTATAACCTTGCCTTTTTTTTTTGGCGAAAAACAAAAATGTTCTTCAAATCTCGCGTTTTTTGGCTTAAATCACGCGTAACCACGTACCTTATTTCCTCCACTAGAAAAAACCGCGATTTTCTAAGCTAATTTTCTAAAAAAGTAATTTTAAGTGAAGAATTTATGGGGAAAATCCATAATGTCTGTCAGGTGTTATTTGCTGCTAAAATGGGCTATATCTCCGTTATTTATAGCTCGATTTTCATAAAAATTATTGTGTTGAACTCAGAATAACGTTTACGTTCATATTACGTGTTACAGTTTTAAAACAGTTGAAAAAATCGAGTTTTAATCAATTTTTAATAAATAAAAATCCAGTTTCAAGCATTATTAAAATTTTACTGCATACTAATAAAAAAGATAATATTCTGAGTACTACAGTAAAACTTTAATGAAAATCGAGCGAGAAATAGCGGAGATATAATGATTTTAAATTTGCTGCCCTAAAATTCCAGGGGTGTTTATAAAAGCAATTAAAAAACACAAAAATCGCTGTATCTCCGTTATTTATGGCTTGATTTTCATGAAATTTGTTGTGGTGTGCTCAGAATAATGTCTACTTTTTTATTGCTTAGTACAGATTTTAAAAAGTTAAAAAGATCGATTTTAATTCAGTTTTTGATAAATAAAAAATCCAATTTTTAACATTTTAAAATTTTCACTGTACGATAAAATACTAGACATTATTCTGAGTGCAACAGTAAAAGTTTCATGAATATCGAGCAAGAAATAGCGGAGATATAGCGATTTTTATCTCTAATTAGTTCCTCTTATCGACACTGCTGGCGCCACCGAACAGTACAGTTTAACGTTATTGATTGCTGGCGCCACCGGTGTCTCAAAATGTAACTAAAAACGCAAAAATCGCTGTATCTCCGTTATTTATGGCTTGATTTTCATGAAATTTGTTGTGGTGTGCTCAGAATAATGTCTACTTTCTTATTTCGTACTTAAAAAATTAAAAAGTAAAAAAGATCGATTTTTATTCAGTTTTTAATAAATAAAAAATCCAGTTTTAAACATTTTTAAATTTTCACTGCACGATAAAAAACTAGATATTATTCTGAGTACTACAGTAAAAGTTTCATAAAAATCGAGCAAGAAATAGCGGAGATATAGCGATTTTAAATTTGCTGCCCTAAAATGCCAGGGGTGATAATAAAAGCAATTAAGAAATACAAAAACCGCTGAATCTCCGTTATTTATAGCTCGATTTTCATGAAATTTGTTGTGGTGTGCTCAGAATAATGTCTACTTTCGTATTGCTTAGTACAGATTTAAAAAAGTTAAAAAAATCGATTTTTATTCAATTTTTAATAAATAGAAAATAGAGTTTTTAACATTTTTAAACTTTTACTTTACAGTATTAAAGTAGACTCTATTCTGAGTAGTACAGAATAAACTTCATAAAAATCGAGCAATAAATTACGTAGATATAGCGATTTTAACTTTGCTGCCCTAAAATGCCAGGGGTGATAATAAAGCAATTAAAAAACACAAAAATCGCTGTATCTCCGTTATTTATATCTCGATTTTCATGAAATTTGTTGTATTGAACTCAGAATAACGTTTACTTTATTTTTGCGTAGTCAAAATTTATAAAATTTGTGAAAAAAACTGAGAATTTTAAGCATATATTAGACTCGCCATTTCAAATTTGCCGCTAAAATATTTCCATCAGAGGATACGGCGCTTCTCGTTGAGGCTCATCCATAAATTATGTCCGTTATATTAAAACGTTTTTTTGCTAATATCACGCGTTTTTCTTTCTCAAATATGGCGATTTTTGGTTTTCTCTATTCGTAATGATGTCTACTTTCATAAACATCAAGAAAAAACCGCAATTTTAAAAGTCGATTTTCCACCGATTTT
>JAQGCC010005513.1:0-11418 GCA_034698905.1 Xestoiulus laeticollis
CTTTTCTGCCAGTACTTTGCTGGCTACAGTAAAAGGTTTTACTCGAAAAACGACGTTTTTTTTTACTGTATTATTTAATCTCCAACTTTTTAAGACAAATTTTACGTCATAGAAAATGTAGTGCAACAGTGCTCAGATAGCATGGTTTTCAATAGGTCGAGCATTAGTTGCAGCAGACGAGCACGCACCTTGATTTCTCGTTGATTACCTCGTTTACAAAACAATTAAAGTAGAGAAATCATAGCCTCCAAATATACTCACTTATCCATTTGAAAGGTTAAAAAGAACAGAAGTATGGGAAGAATATGGTGTGAATCGTCGTTTCCACATATGCAAATGTATAGTTCTATAACTACCATACCCCAATTTCTTGATGAATATGTACATGTACATGCAACTGTTAGAAAAACATCTAAATACAAATTCAAAACATTATCGTAAACTATACTTTCAATATTTTCAGGCAAATCGTTGCATTCCATTTTCTTATTTACCTGAAATAGTGATAGAAATAGACTCTACATGTACAGTATGCAATGTATGCAATATTATTAGGCTAATATTTTATGAACATATTACAATATCTCACTCTAATAAGAACAAATTCAACAAATTTGATAATTTTCAATTTTTACTACAATGGTATGTTCTATATAATCTCACAAGCAATGGGGTATTTTACAATGAGATTTTTTCCTTACTTTTGAGCATTAGTGTAAAGTAGAGAGCTACAGAAATTATACACTGGATATCACTTATGAAATATGCCATTCCAAATAAAAATTTGCGCTATAATTTTAACTTAATTGTCCATTAAAATATTGTAGTTTATTTGAATACACATTTAAGGTGTCGAAATTCCAATGAAAAAAAAAAATTACCAACATTTGAATATTGAGTTCCACATGACTGCATTCAATATAACTTACATCATCTGATATAGTACAAGCTATAAACTATAACTAAAAAACACTGTTTATAATACATTTATTTTCAAATTCATGGAACCAGTATATCGATGTATCCATTTATCCATATCAGCCTGACATCACAGTCAGACTAAATGTAGTTTTCATAATTGCATGTCCTCGTTAATGGGAATAAACCGTCCATCCGGAAGCAAAAATAAATTAACATATAGGGTGATGGACAACGTCCATTGATCGTAAAACCAATACGAACAAGAAATTCAAGGCGCGTGTTTTTGTGTGATGCACCATAGCATTTAAAGCTTTCGAGCAATACACCTTTTAACGTTTTGGTTAATCCATGCGTAGAGTGCCACACCGCTAGCATATTTTTGCTCTAATTTTCATGTTTTTCTGAGTGCTATGGCTGTCTCACGCAGTGAAACTAATAACCTACATTTCAAACAATAAAAATGCGAGAATTCGGCGAGATTTTTGTGCAATGTGACGAGATTATGTTGCAATTAATACGAAAAGCAGGATACCGCATGGGTATAACACGAGTTGGGCCACTATGGAATTGGTGCAGGGGGAACTTGTAATTTTGCTTTGTTCCGCGCCCTTGAGAACTATCATGCAGGAAAAAAAAAATAACAGTTAAAACTTTAGAGTGAAAAAAAAATTACAATGGAAGCCTATATGTGTAACGAACAGAACAAAAAACAAAACTACATTTTTCTCATTTTTCTGAAATGTTCATTGCATAAGAGACAGGCGAACGATGACTTGACCCAATTCGGAGTAAAACGGAGAGGTTTAACCACCTTGGACTTAATTTCATAAGCATTTTTTTTTTTTGTTACGATCATGCTACGATGTATGTACTACGTTTTATTCGACTTTAAGGATGACCAGGCGGACATGCATGCCTTACGATTCGTGTGAAATAAAAAAATGATGCAAAATGTTAGAATAAATGCTCTGATGAGAAAACCAAAATTAAATTGAGCACGTGCTTTCATGCATGCATGACGATGCTACTGATGATGTGATTAAAGGTTTGATTATGTTACTAATAGAAGTACAATATTATTAATGATTTATTCTTACGAATGTATAGTGGGTTAAGGTTACATTTATTTCGAGCTGGTTGTGGTTCCCTGCGGTCACGTTGTACTACAAAGAAAAATGGGTATCAAACTGAAGTACAACATGGAATATTGGATGGACTTAATAAGTTATTGGGTACTTCAACTAATGTACCATGCATAATAAACCTATGCATGTATACTAATAATAAGTTTTTTGTTCTCAATTTCTATAATGGAAGTTAGCGATACTAACATTGTTCTCCAAACTTTAATATTCGCCAAAAACCGTATTTTGACAAAAAACACATAAATAGCGCAATTACTGAGAGTGCTGTTCGTTGCAATTGTTCTCTTGCTGGAGTAATTATGGGAATTTCCTACAAAAAAAAATTAGTAAATTATTTATCACAATAAGCTGTTAGAAATTATAAAATACCCACAGTTTGACAACATTGTATTGACGTTAGAGCGATGCATTATTTATGGATGTCCACAAAAAACATGACTCCATTCTTAAAGAATAGGTTCCCAAACGTCTCATTTGCTCTCTTAAATGTAGTAAATTTAATGGGGAATCAAATAATTGGCCTACCTATCAATATTTACCATATAATGTATAAGAAATGAACACAGAACATTTTTTTAAAAATATACTAAGTATATCAATGCATGTTAACATTTTCATGAAAAAGTTGTTTATGCAAATGTGAAGAATATCATGCTATTAAAAAAACCAATACAGTATGGACACAACCACTCTTAATTAAAATATACAGTATATCCATTGATAGTGAGATTGAAAGTTCGCTAATCATTTGCATCAGGTAAAAGATAAATGGTTGATTACGGTCATAGCCGCAATCTATAGAATAAACAATAGTAACTGTTCAGATTACTTCAGCCATATTAACAAAGGTCAGGCCTAAATACAATATACATGTACATGTATATATTTCGTAACACTTCCATGACTATGGGCAGCTTATCCATGATTTTCCAGAGTTTAATCCATTAATTTCGACATGTTACTTTTAGCATCATGCAACTGAAAGTATATGTACTTTATAATGACATCCTCCAACTTGTAGATAATTGTTCTATGGCATCCATAGGCCTTTAAAGCCATCCTTGACCTTGATCATTCCCACCTTCCCAAACAATGTATTTCAATACTGTAGCACATTTGTGAAACAGTCGTTATATTCGCGTTATACTTGTCGTAAATTCTATTAACTGATGTTATCTATAAAACTGATCAAAAACACCTACACATGAACGCAGATTTTTAAGTTGGTCAATCATATTGCACTTATGCTTTTACAAGTATGTCAAGATAACAACAACTCAGACTGCAGGAGCTGAATGAAGTAAATTCAATGTATCAGATGCTTGAATTCCTTTTAGGCATACTAGCATTAACAATGTCAATAATATTAATCAGTTGAATTATGAAAAGCCATATATACTTTTTATAGGTTACCTCAACTTTCAAGTGAATTTGTCATAAAGCCAAAGACCCCCTTGGGTCGTTCACATAATGTTATGGAATGTTTTTTATTTATGATTACTGCTTGTTCACATAGGTATGTCTCCATAAATTGTCATTACGTGTTTAACGAGAAAGCTATTATACTTTGTAACATAATGAAAAAAAAAATATATTGGAAAACAAGATTTGTTAAAAGCGGTTAAAATCACTACCTATAGAAACTTGAAAAAGTGCTCATCTTGACATGCCACGATTATTATAAAAAGTTGCATCACGTTCGATCAACTCATTAATTTGCAACTTTTTATGTATGTTCATGTGTATACAGATACAGTAAGGCATACTTTGCTACCTGGTTTTTGAACAGGAAGCTTGTTATCTAAATTTATTAATTTTTTTAAAATTTCTGCAACATGTGCAGCTAGTTTTATAAATGAAGATTTATGGAAAAACATATCGGTTAATGTATCAAAAATTTGCAACATTTTATTTATGTTCATGTAAAATAAAACCTACTAAAGGTAACCACCCAAAAAATTGCCAAATTAGGTCATTATACAGAGAATTTATATGAAGGAAAACGTTATGCACTCAAACCAATTTATGAAAAGTGGTCACTATGCAAAAGTGGTCACTAAACACAGGTGATTACTTTAGTAGGTGTTACTGTATATACAAATGCAGTACTTTATTACCTGCATTTTGAACACATTTGATTTTTAAATTTGAACAACATGTGCAGTGAAGATTTGTGACAGAACTTATCGGTTATATATCAAAAAAATAAAATGTAAAATACATTCGTGATATTTTATTGATATACAGTAGTCTTAGTGGAAAAGTTATGCACTACAATATAATGTATTATACGTACATGTACATTGTACATATGTATAGTGGATGATGACATTCATTTCATCAAATTTCATTTACAAAAAAATAATCATCCAAACTGGTTTAATGCCACGATGGTCATCATTAAGCTGACCGTGTTGCTATTTATTACAACACATTTTGTACTTTTTGTTAATGGATACCCTATTTTTTGTGCACTGATCGAATAAACAGCCTGTTTCGTTTCTCTTCAAAATCACAAAGTATTTATTCTGAGGCATTCCTGCGCAATTGTTTTTTTTGTCTTAAGAAATCCCCCTAGTGAGCCAGCCCTACCTCTATAATGTGCTGCACTATATTAAAAAGTGGTTGATTTTTTTTTTCTCTTTACAGCTTTGTTGTTTTGGCACAACTTTATCGCGAAGCGGGTAATGAACTCAACTGATACATATAAATTACCCTAGGCCGAACTAATCTCTATCTACATTTAATGAAAAAACCACAAACACTGCAGTCAAATTACGTAACATTGTCGAAACATGCAAAACGGGGTATGTAGAAATGTGCATGCGTGTAATTAGTGGAATTATAAAAAAACTAGCAGGTACAGGGATATAAAATAAAACAATAAACATTCGTGAATTATAAGTAATCACGAAATTTGAATATAATGAACAAAATTTTATAATTGGAAGATTGGAAACAAATATTATAAGGTTATTTCTGACTGATTTCATCATTATTTAGAACATTTTTTATACCCAAATCTCTCGATTTATCGATAAATATAAACGCCATCAAGTGGTTATGAAAATAAATAAAAATAATTTAAGTACTGTACATTTGTCTAAGAAAGACACGTTAATCATTAGAAGTTTCATCAATAATGTTCCTGAAATAAGTCCTCCATAAGTTCTTTATGTGTTTTCCATAATTTCTCCAAGTGTTCTCCATGTTTTCATAAGTTCTCCGAATGTTCTCTATATTCCTGTACTGTTTAATCAGTTACATAACACTAGCAAGCTACATGTATATTAATGTTCACGTTGCACCTTTTGAACACGTGGGATAATCTAGTGTATGTTACCTGTGTACGTGAGAAATAATATACTTAAATACATAAAGTAGGTGTTAAACTAATGTTTATTTCACAATTAAGTACTGTATACATTTTACAGGATAATTTACACTCGTAAATTATAATAGCACATCCTAATTTCACAAGTTGATGAGAATAAATTTAAAACTTCAAATTTTCAATTTTCATCACGTTAAGATTTATTTATATAATTTCAAAAAATTCTCTTCAAACTCATTTATTATTTACAAAACAACCTGAAAATTTACTTTTAAAAGCACAACCGGTATTCATGGTGGTATTTGTGTATTTATTGTTTTAAGAGTGCATGTATCTTGAATTTTTAGTTTCTTTAAAAACTTGTAACGAGAACAACTAATGTGCATGTATGTACGGGGTGATGTACGCCAGTGGCATTGCAATTAAAATGATTAAGCTGTTACAAGAAAGCCAGACTGTTCTGTTCCAGTCACGGGGTCATGCTTTTATCACCTTATTAAAATGTTTGCATGTTTCTAGGAAACATAAAAATGTACACAACCTAATAAGCGTCAAGATAGTTTTCGTAGTTGTCATCTTGCATTGTATACTAAAATACGTTAAAAATATATTTTAGAATTCATGAAATATGCCTCGAAGATAATAGATCTCAGCACATAGAATGGCTTAATTTCTAGAATATTTATGTCACCTATATAGACATCATTACAACTATCATTTTTGATTTTAATAAAATGGGCCACAATTTCAATCACCATTGTTAAATAATTCAGTGCTTGGCATAAACATGGTCGTGGCACTGGTGGAAAAAAAGAGAGGGACAATTCCATCATTATTCATTTACGACAGGTGTTAAAGATCGGTGAAGCTAACTCATTTTTCAAATAGAGGAATAGATAGACAGTGGGTGACAAATCAAATACCTTCGATTACACAACTTCGAAATGACAAGGGTTTTTATCTGTGCGAAAACCCCATGGGTTCAATAATTCGTGCGCCCGTTTTACATTGTCCGAATAACATTTTCGTCCAGAAATATGTTAATTAAAAAATTCCGAATGAAATTTAAAGAAATTCGATAACCAGACACCAGTTTCCTGGAATAAATTGAAAATGTTTGTATGTCGGCTACGCATGCAACTAATAGTAAATGCATGCTTGCACAAAATAACAAGCACATACACTGTACATGTACATTTTATATACTGTTTGTGCCATTCGCAAAGGGCGTCAGGTGTTAGTAGATTTCGGACACTGTCTGACAGCTAGAGGTTAAGGGTAGGGGACGTTTTGAATATAAAAAGTATGAGTACAGTATAAGCAAATCCATTCTAGTGAAACAAGAGAGCAATTTTAGTGATTTAGCAAATCTTCTGCAATATACAATACATTACAGCATATACAGTAAAACTTAATGGTTTACATTTAACAAAAAGTGTTCAATGTACAAGATATAGAAGTGTTCATTGTATTAAGGTATCTGGTATGTCCTAATATTACTTCTATGGGAGTTATCTACATGTAACCATATAAAAGTGTTAAAGTTATAGTTGTTCTAGCAGTTTTCAAGCTATGGATCATTGAGGTGTTCAATGTGACATAATGTACATGTATATGTTTCTCTGTATCAGAAATTCGTTAAGCTTTTCAATAATTTCATCAAACAACGAAATTCCTATAAAAAGTATAGCGTATAACACTGTATCTCATTAAATAAAAGGTAGCCAATGCTTCTATACTTCAGTGCTTCATTTTTTTAAATATTTAAAATAAAATCATTGCAGCTGGGACGGCCAGAAAAGGGGGTTGGTTATAAATTAAAGCCCACAAGGGCATGCAGAGATGAGGGAGAAAGTCTTAATTCTATACTAAAACCACCTGTTTTCATTTGTGGATAGCCCCTTATTGCAAATGCATGCCTACATTTTTTTATATTGATAAGGATTTGGAGTCTCAATCAGTAAACTTTCAAAATGTGTAATTTCATTCAAATAAATATTGAAGCTTTATTCAAGACAAAATTGTGGTTTCCATTATTTTAAACCCTCTCCAATGTTAAACAGTTTATTTATTGTGTTGCAAAATAGTTTGTTTCCAAATGGTTTACAGTTATATAAAGGGTGGATAATTTTTAGTCAATTTGACAGCTCGAAGCCTTAATGTGCATGTATGTGTTAGCAATCCGATGTAAGATCCAAATATGTGGTTCGCAGATGTTGGCCAAGAGGTGATTGGTAATTAACATTACTTTGATTTTGTATCCATTGGGCACATTGCAGTGTCCATAAATTTCTCTCTGTACATTGGAAGTGAATCTGCAATGTTTGGGATTTGGGAAAAAGGATCTTGTGAAAACGAAATATAGTGTACCAGATAGGATACTCACATCACTAGACCTGCACATCACTGCTATATAGACATTTGCAAATCTCTATCCTACATTGGACATATACAGAACTGTGCCTTCACTACATGTCAGCAACACATGTGCGGATTGGCATCCGGCTCTCACGTGAAGAACTGTAATACATTGAATAAAGAAATGTTTTTATTATTTTGTCGACCTCTTGACTAATTTCAAAATGTCTCCACGCTTTCAAGACAATATACATGTATACATTCTCTACTAAATTTCGAGTTTGGGTCTACGACTGGCGTTTCCTGTGTTTATAACCCTTGCGGGGATACAAAAGCACAAAAATTGGTTTTCTCGCCACAAATGTATACCTTCCCGGTTCGACACCAGAGGGTCTATTCTTTGTACCTTTCAGAAAGCCTGGGCAACTAATACAAAGTATACGCGCGTACACAATGAACGCACTAATTTAGTGCAACGCATGACGGAGAAGGCCATTAGACAACGGAAATTATAGAGATGATGCATTTTGCATGCATGGAATACATGTTTTGTGCGTAAATCCCACCTGAGCCATACGTATTCACCTACATGACGATCTATAGAAACCTTACTCTGAACCCCCGAGAGTGGAGAAACCTCTCTCTCTCAACCTATTAATAAATCTGCTGCATTTCGGCTACTTTATTAGGGAATGTCACGCAAAAGCCATCTCACACTACAGCGTTAATGTTGGCTTTCATCACGTAATGGCGTGCGAATAGCGCGCACCCCTTCCCCTCCCCAAAACCCCCTTTTTCTCCTCCCCCCCCCCCTCCCTCCTCCCTGCAAACACACATTCACCTTCTATTCCTTTGTAAATATATGCAGGCCATGTTTAATTCCATTTTGTTCCTCAAGGGGCTGCCCTTATCAATGGTTATTAATTATGCTAAATCTCCAGAGAGTATCTCCATTGGAAATGAATGAAAAAAAACACGGCCGTTTGGATGCGAGGTTTTCTATGAGGCACGACAAGAAAAATGGCAGCATGCATCAAAACTAAATAGTTGCGAATGAATGCAGAAAAAGAACAACCAAATCTAATTAAAACTCTCTCGGGAACAGTTTTGCACTTATAAAGGCCTGCTTATATGCTATATACGTTCTATAGCTATTAACTCTTCATCAAACGTTAGGCAAATATGGATTGCGTCGACCTATACCATTTATTAAATAAATAAATACAGAGCAGATGCATAATAGTTTTCGAATATCTTGCCAAAAATAATTGGCAATAGCCTAATTGCAGTTGCAAAAGAAAAAAAAGGGTTGATTTATCTTTAGGTAAGTTGCACGCGACGAATTGTTAAAAACCTTCTGAATGTAGAACATAAACATATATGGTATAAATCCAAAAGATTAAAAAAACTGGAATAACATCAATTTGGAGATCAAGATTCTATCAGAATGTGCGTGTAAATTATAAGTTCTTGAGATGATATCTACATGTATTGCTGGGTTCGTATATACAGGACTGGAAATGTCAGGGAAATTTGATTAGACCTGGAATATAAAATTCAACGAAAATCAAAACCATTATCCATTTGCTATCCCATATCCAGTTATAGGAGTAACAAAATGGCCGTCTCTGGAGTAAAATGGTGCGGCCACCAGAGGGTGCTAAACCGGAAACTGGCTAATTCGAAGATAATGCACATGTGCTTATGGCAACCTCTGCAAATATCCTCAAATCTAACAACTGCATGTGCATGCATCTTTAAAATTCAAAGCAAAACTATCTCTAAAAGCAATCTTTTGTACTTACTTACGTTATCTGTTTATATTCACCTTTATTTGCTGGCAATAATGAATTTATCCATTCCTTCAAAAACGCCGACAGACTAATACTCATACTGACATCATTCCGACGACGTCATGACAAATTCAACCTTAATAACAGAAATTATTCTACATGTATCCCATAATCCCATTCAAAGGTAAAATTCCTGTTTTAACATGTTTCACCTACATGTATACAATAAATTTGGTTTCAAAAATAATACCTGCATTTAATTAGGGTATTCAATAATTATAGTGTTAAAAGCATATAGGAACAATAATTAATAATTCTTATTTCGGTTTAGAAAAAACTTGTTTTGTATAATCATTAAACGTTTTATCAAAAACAAAATGGCTCGTTTCCGTCGCATAGAGGAGTGACCGGCGTGAAAAGCCCATTTATATGTCTCATATATCACCAGGTAGTGTGAAACTGAAATAAGTCCAAAAGTACATTTGAAATTTAATTTAGTTTTCCGGAAATGTTTTATGAAATATTTGTGGGTAACCAAATTATCTACTAATTTAATTTATGTCGACCTGATTTACAGCTTTATTGAATATTTTTTTATGATTTAATATTAAATCCATTAAAAATGATACTAAACGATTGTTTTTCGAAAAAAGATCCATAGAGACTTTCTACAATTATATTATTATATAGGAAAAAAACGTTTTCATGCAGAATAGTATAACAAAATCCGATTTATGGTTTACGAATACAGTATAGGGTTCTTTAGCATAACTTTATAACTTAGGCTATATATATTAATTTACAGAAATTCACTTCAGGCAGAATGACTATAAATGTGATCGACAATATCTTATCCTTAAATCTGTAGGATGCGTTAAAAATATCTTAGAAAACTTAAGAACAGTGGTATGTTCAATCCGCACCATTTTTATAAAAAAATTAAACTTTTTTGGAATATCAGTTGATGTACCGGTACAAACTGTATCATTGTATCAATTGTACTGAATACCACTTTATACGCAATTCTAAATCATTATTGAGCAGCTAACTTTACTTCGCTGCAATGCTTGCAATTAACGCAGTATAGATTTTATTATACATATTTTCTACATATTTCAACATTTCACAAAATTCCATGAAATTCTGTCATGAAATATATAACGAAATTCCTGGTAGAAATGGTATCATCTGTTTGAATAGCACGCAGATAGCTGTATTCAGATAGCAAACGTATGGTATATGTATAGCAGAAACAAACCTTTTTCAGTGACATCATGTTTAATTGTCCTTACTTTTATATCTCGAGTGATACTATGGGTAAAAACAGCGTAGAGCATGGTATATCCTTAAAATGCATTTAGATTAAGTAATCGGAAATATTCCCGCCATCGGTAAACCAATCGAAACACGTGCATTTCAAGGCCAGGCCATGCCATGCTCCATGCTATTCCATAATCTACGCTGTTTTTACCTTATTACGATAGGGTCCTAAATAGAATACATTTAGGCAAATACTGAAAATTGCTAACTCAGGTAAGCTTATTTATTAAATACATGTAAAATATACAAAGAAAGTATATCATTATTCTTCGCTTTTCTTCTTCTTTTTGTAATTCAGAATTTTTTTTTAAAAAAAAATGAAGATAAAATTTAAAAAATAGGGTAAAAAAATAGCAGTTGAAGCCAGGTTATAGAAGTTTAAAGTCTGCTGCCTTAGACCTTCTTCACACCAACGTTGATGTAGATCAACTGATGTGGATCAAGAAAACTTTTGCGTGTTAATTCACACAGCAGAACTCGATTAAACTGGTCACATGACCTATAGTATACAGGGCACAGTATACTAGGTCATGTGACCAGTTTAACT
>JAQGCC010005514.1:0-11418 GCA_034698905.1 Xestoiulus laeticollis
CACCATATAGGGACACCCTTGTTCAGTTGTTTCGTTCAGTTGCATTGTGGGACCCGCCATCCCATAATGCAATGCACCAAAGGAGTTCAGCCTGCTAAAGGAGTTCCCTGAACTCCTTTGTTGACAAAACATGGTATTAAATTTAATCCAATGTTTGGGAAATTCAGTTCAGTTCCCTGAACTCCTTTAGACTAAAGGAGTTTTAAAGGAGCTTAGACCTCCTTTAGCTTAAAGGAGGTTAAACACACTATGAAGGTAAAGGCCATTTACGGACTTAAATGTCCTTTAACTCATAGTGTGTCCGTAGTATTAGGTAATCGCTTAAAAATGGTCATCAATGGTTGCAGATCGGCAAATTAATTATTTTACGTTTTTTTGTTGTTGTAACGTTATGCATCTTTTCAATAATTGATTGTAATATCTTGGTTAAAACCTAGTTAAAATTAAGCTCAAGTTTATGCAACATGTCATCACTTGTCCAAATAGGTTTTATTATGTATGTGGCTATGTGGCTATTTAATTTTATCGCAATAACTTTTGATCCATTCACCTGATTGTTTCCAAATTTTCACTGAGTACTTTTGCGCAGTCGAAGAAAAACATAGGGGTCCGTCATCAAAAAATGTTACCCCTACCCTCAACATTTACCCCTTTCATATGCTCGCATTAGTATAATAGCCTACGTATTACACGTATACCATCATACAAAACATGCTTTCATTAGAAATGAGCTTTTTAACTAAGCAGTGCATTATGGGTACCTCATTAGCCGGCGTGTGATCATGATTAAATTATCGGAAACAAAAATATATTTGTGAACGAGGTTTTTAATTCGATAAATCAAGTGTACGAAAAATTATAAAAGTTTAGTTTCAAAAGTGAAAATATCTGATCAATAAAATTGACAAATATATTTTTGAGGTCATTTTCTTTGATATGTTGCAGAATAACTTTATAGCACCGTTAATAAACTTTTTAGTTCAACTTCCTTTTTTCGTTTGCAAGCCAAGCATTTTTTATGCATTGCTGCATCATGGTATTCTACAAGAGAATGTAAAGTATATAGTAGGATTTCTGACCAATCATGCGTAATATTTGACCCTTTTGTAGCCGAAGTGATAATAAACCCTCGTCCATAAACTTGTCAGATAAAGATGTCCTCAATGTTTGAATTGTAAACCAGTTGAAGAAGTTAGATTTTTTTTTTATTACATGCATATATATATCGCAACCTGAGAGTATTGGACCACCATCCATGCAAGATATATCGGTTTTTCTGTTGAGCACGACGCCGAAAGCACATGTTGATATTCTATTGAAATATGTCTTGCAGAGATATTAAAGCTTGCAGAATACACAATGAGGGATGTGGACAAAAAACAGAATTGCAAAATGTGTTTTGATAAGATGCGATGCATCCATTTGATAGAAACGCTTGGGAACGTGGCGAGTTTCAGACAAAAACGTCGACTGGTAGGCAGATAAGACGTTTCCAAAGAATCGAACAAATCGTGTCATCGTATTTCAACTACATATATATTTCGGTCAGAGTAGAGACATAGACCTATATACTTGTATATATCGTACTTTTTCACTATCTCTACTATTTTGTCTTCTTTGCTTTGCTGGGTCTTGCCTTTCTTACAGTATGCTAGTATATGCTTCAGTGAGGAAGTATGCATCATACGAAATCTATCAAAGATAAAATTACCTTTAAAACCATGTTCATTATTTCTTCTTAATGCATTTTCTAATGTGTATATCGTATAAGGTAAACTATGGGTGCTTAGAACATTTTTTCGTATTGAGATGTGCATGTGGTGTCAAAATCTTCTTAAAATGTGTGTAATGTGACTTAAGGTCATGTTGTAGTATAGCTTTTATTAGATAAGTAGATAATAACGAACAGAGTTTAGAAGAAAGGAAACTTATAGATCATGGTAATTTTATGATTTTTAATATATTAAGATGGAAGAGTTTTTACAGAATCCCCATATGCAACAACAAAAAATACACTTGGAATATTTTCAAATGCATTTATAAACACATTCAAAGAAATGATTTTAGAAATGCATTCGAAATGTATTCTCAAATGCAAAAAGTGTCAATTTAAATGCATTTCGGAATTCATTTGGAAATACACAATGTACATTTTTTTTTGCATATGGGTTATTTTTTTTGGAAAACCGATATAATATGCAGCCTAACTTTTAAACTTGTAAATACGATATTGTACATTCTTTCAACATGTTGTTTTGCTTAATTTACAGTAACACATGTGTATCGTTTAATGTACAATGTATTTATGCCATTTTAATACTGCTTCATACATGTGGCCTTTAACCTTTGTTGCTTTTGTTTAATGGATCAGAAGGTATACATAATCTTATTTTTGAGACTAAAAAGTGGATAGTTGGGTGTGTTTGCATGAACAATTACATCAAATTAAAATTGCTTACTCTCCAAATGCCGCTATCTTATAACTATTATTTAATCTTTACACGTTTTTCTACATTAATTTTAGCACGAAGTGGCATATCTCAAAGAAAGACTCAAGAAGACTGAAAAGGAAGCAGCAACCCAAAAGAAACGGAAAGGCCGGGATTTTGGACAAGAGGGCGAGCCAAAAAGTTTCGAAGAGACAATTCATTCCTTCACTAATCCAATGTCTCCCCATGATGCAACACCATGGAAATCCGTCCCTGTATTATCCTTCGCACCACTTCCATCGCCCACTGGCTCATCTCACAAATCTCTTGTACAACAAAACTCAAAACTCAAACCCAATTCACCAGGCATTGGAGTCTTCTCCATTGGAATCCATAGCCCACTAACTTCCAGTCCTGCTGCCAAAATCAAGTCACCCAGGAGAAGAAAAAGTCAAGGAGGTAAGAAGATATTCTTTACTAATGGTTCCTGTGCAACCAGGCTACTTTTGCTACACAGTCAATCAAACTTGGCAGCTTTTGTAAGGGGTACTCATAACTTGTGCTCACATAGCCTCTCCGCAATGACCTAGAAAAATGTCGACTTTGAAATTGGCAATTCCAATCAATCATAATTCGAATTTTGATTGATTGGCCAATGTCGAAATTTTTGAGGTCATTGCGGAGAGGCTTTCCGAGTATAAGTTATGAGTACCCCTTACAAAAGGTGCGAAGTTTTATAATTGGCTGCGCAGCAAAAGTAGTCTGGTTTACATGCACCTTAATTTACGAAATTAGAAGCAGTTACAAAACTTTTAGAACTCAAGGTATATGATCATTAAATGACAAAAAAAATACATAATTTTGTATATACGTTCAGTTTCTGGCAGATACATATATAGATACATACATAGTTTCACGGCAGATACATATTGCAAGAACCAAAATAACTGAATGCACCACTACATGCACCAGTTTAAATTGTAATGTTATAGAGGATGATAAGACATGACTAATTACGAAAGCAGAATGCAATTCACAGCATATATAATTACAAAGAATACAGGTCAAAGAGCAACAATGGCAAACCAGGCAAACTATGTGCAGCAATTCTAAAACAAGCACATTTTCCATTAAAATCCCGATATTGAAATTAATTAACATCAATTGCATAATCTTGTTTTATCTCTTTTAGAAATACAAATGTGTGCCTCAACAAATTAAACCTAAATTTGCTGAATGTGACCCCGTAAAGTGGCAAACACTGCAACCATGTATGCTATACAGGAAAGCATGCAGCTGATGTTTTTCACCTGTATTCTTTGTAATTATGATGTGAATTACATTCTGCTTTCGTAATTGGCTGCGCAGCAAAAGTAGCATGGTGTACAGACACCTTTATTTGAACTTTTCCTCATTTAATTGAATGTGGAAGAGTTAACATATGCGGCATATACAAGGTAGGATGTAATGTCATGAAGTGTATTATTGCTTTAGAGTCAACAGGTGTATTCATGTCAGTCCTATCTCTACTGGTATACAGAAATTTAAATTTTCATCTCCAGGTGACGAAGCAATTTAGTCTTCATTTGACCAAGTAATTCAATTTGCCTGCATGCTTTTGTGCGACCTGTGATGATTTGGACACTGTCTAGAATCAACATTTTAAGTTAGCTTCCATGGTTGCACAATATAGATAGCTTTTACTGAATGTCTTTTGATGTCATTTAAATTGGAATTTGTGCCTGAATATATTGACTTTTAGCACAATTTCATTCGATTTAGATTGCAAGATGGCTCTTGGAAACGTGATTTGTAAGCACAAATTAAAGCCGATATCCACTCGGTGGTTGATTCAACATGCATTAATCTGTTGATAAAATATGCTGTATTGAATATTTATATGGCGATCGCTTTTACGAGCTTATAACAATGCATAACAAAATTTATTGGTTCAATAACAAAATCACGATTTACTTCACCAAGCCAATATCATCTCACAATTATTTTATGTTACTTGTATCAACGTTACACAGACCTGGGAAAGCTGGAATTGTGAGGAAAAGTTTATAGAGCCGGAATAGTCAGTGAAGATTGATTTATATTAATGAAAATATGGGTTAATTCTTCAGACAATTATAACATTTTCTTCCACATTGCCAGTTAACTGAATCTGGATGGGATTTGCAAATCCCAGTTATCTGGACGGGCAAGTAAATTTTTTTACAGGAAAAGTCAAGACTAGTTTAAAAAAATCCATTTATAGAGGTTAAGATTGCAATTGAACAACTATCTCTAATTCAAGCACAATTTGCAGTTAAGGTTAAGGCCTATCACATCACTTAAGTTTCTTTTTAAATTGTAATAGACATGAAACTGAAATAGGCTTACATTCACTGCCCGTTATTCTGTGGCTTGGTGGATTTGGTTTTTATTGACAAGGGGCAATGACAAGTTTTCTGAGTGGATGTTTAAATCACATCTTACCTCTGTGTATCCCCATTCATTGGTTCGACTATGTGGTATGAAAGGAACAACGGATACAGTATATGGGCTCGAAATGATTGCAGACAAAACCTATAGCTGCCTAACCCTTTTACAAGACGACACCACTGGGTACTGCTGAGATCTCAATAATAGAGAACAAATGATTCTGACAAAATGAACATTTTTCCCCATATTCTTTCAAGTATTTTTTGCTTCAAACTAAATGACAGAAAACGTCAACCTCTCTTCAACCAGCAAAGACTTACTCTTTGCAAGATAAAATGCAGGACAAAAACTTCCTGTCATGGCTAAGGAAATTAATTGACCATCGAAAAAAAAATGGATAGCGGAAACTGCTTATTTTCTAAAAGCAATTTCATTCTGAAAAAAAGATGGGTTGTGCATTTGAGCATCATCAAATGTTTGAAATTAGATCGAATTGGTAAATTGGGATTATACCTACATATACCATGTATGACATCAACAAAATACATCCATTTGCTAATGTATCTATGCAAGTTGCTAAAAGTTTGGAAGATACCAGGCAAACGGAATTTTAAGTTTCAATGTAATTTATTCAAATGGTTTGTAACATTAAGCTGCTGCATTTATTCTTTAGTATGCAAGTATATTTGGTGAAGCTTTTTTTAAACAAAACTAATATGGCTATCTTTGATTTTATAAGACCTTGTATAATTACAGTAGTCAAATGCAATTTTTTACTATATAATAAAATTAACTGCAAAATTAGAATATTGACTGCAACATTACATGAATAGCTGTTGCTGTTATTTATATCCACAAAAACATTTATTTATAGTACCAGATTTCTATAAAAAATTTATTCTTATCATCTCATGTTCAGTACATGGGACAGGATGACAGGCAGTATTTCAAAAATAAAAGTAGTTGCTTATACCTATAGTACACACCAAGGCAACATTAACATGAAACATAACATTCTATTACGTTTCATGAAATGTTTCAATGATATTGCATTTCTTTGGACATCTTGTTCCACAAACATGCTACACCAAATAGGTATCAAAACGTTGCATTTGAAACATTTTTGTCATGAAATGTTTCGATTTCATGTTTTATGAAATTGTATCCTTGATGTGGCCTAGGAATTAGATTGTAGATTCTTTAATAAGCCAATTACTTTAAAATCAAAGTTATCTATTTCCACATAGGAATGCATTTTAAATTAAAGAAATACATCCATCACAAGATCAACTATGAAATGTTTTGCCAGCAATAACCCAAAAATATAAAAAGCAACTAATGATAAAAGTTGTTTAGGTTTATAAAATTGCTTCCTGGTATAGTTGGGGTTGATCCTAACGAGTTTCTCGGATATTTTCATTTAGTTTTGCTTTTATGCCACCAAACAAGACTCGTGGGCCTTTTTTCATTACTTTTTAACAACATGTTGCAAGCGTTTGCATATGCAGTAGGTTATTCGGGGAAAAATAACATTACAATCCTTGCCTATAAATATTTAAATTACAATTTGATGTTTTGGAGACTTTGGAGAGCTTTAGCTGATTTTTAAATAAAAATCGAACTTGATGTTCATGGTGCTTGCGTGTGGATTTGCTCGTTTCCAAATGGCTTTATTTATTTACCAAACTGCATTTCTCGTATGTGTTTTCACGCGAATTAAGAATGCCATGGAATTAATTATTCATCTAATGCAGAGTAAGCGGGATTTACAGAACAGAAAAACTGATTGGCTTATGTACAATTCTGATTCCCAAAATAACTTATTAATGTGTTTCTACATCATCTAGTATTGGGCTCAACTTCACAGCTCTTCTCAAAATAAGGTAAACTATTAATACATAATGAACAGTGTTCTCAGTAAACCTATGGTTTTATTAAACTTATTTTATTAATACTGGATTATTGTGTTGGATCAAATCATATTTGAAATTGGAGGATTTCTAAGAATTATATACATGTAGGCGTACGATATGTTTTTAATTCCGATGTGTGGAATGAAAAGTCAGGATTGGTTCTACATTGATGGTTTCAATGGGTTATCATTTTGTTATGATCCTCTGGATATATTGTTTAATTAATTATCAGCGCAAAAACAAGATAAACGTGGTAATGCTCATACCGCGTAACACAATACATGCACATTTGTGTGTAGGCTATATGTTATGCTCATACTTTAGCAATAAAGTAATTTCTTGGACAACGTCAAAATGTTGTAGGCCTATTATTGTAATATATTGTAATATAATGTATATAGACTACATGTACATGTATAGCAAAAACTCCATATATTCTCATACACTTTATTTGCATATAAATATTTTTACTATGTAGGAAAGTATTCCTGTATATTATGGCTCTACATTATTTTTCCACCAAGCTTACCATTAAAAATCTAGATACCTATAAAAATTGAGATCGGGAATTTATCTTTGGAAGTTAGCTTACAAAATAATTCGCAGTTGAAATCAATACAAATTAAAATATCTTAAAATTTCTACGAAATAAGATGCAAACTTAAAAATATTTTTAAATTATACATATATTAAACAAAATAAATGCAAAACATCTATCTTAATTATGTTTGCAAAGATGCATCATATCATCCTATTTCGTGAATTGTTTTTAACATGTTTTCATTAGCAGTGTTTGCAACATCCATTCCGAATTTATAGTTAACTATATATAATTGCATAATTATCTCTAAACATGCATCATCAGTATCCTGATTTGTATAAATGTCGCCTACACCATAACAACAACAGGTGATAGTACACACATTATTAATATCTATAGAAAACGTGCTAAAGTTAGATGAGTTTCTATATGGAAATTCTATTCACCCACGCAAGCTTACAATGCAGGATTTAATATAGCTTATTTGTAGACTGTACATTCTTGTGTTGTTGATATAGCATATTTCTATTAATCTTAATATAGTTTTCTTAATGGAATTTCTTGGCAAGGGGATAATTCAATTGCAGTGAGGTTTTTAATATCATTACATTTCACTTATACTGCTGACATTAAGAACTTTTGAGGATGAAAGTATTTGGTTACAGGCATTTATTTTCAATTTCATGAGAAAAGGCTTGTTTTTCTCGTGCATATTTCTCAGAAATCCTGTTATCTACACTGTTCTCGTTAAAATGTTATATTACACAAGGCAGTTAATACGCAATCTGCATTGCCGTTTAATTTCATTTTGCGCATTACCGGATATAAACATACCCCAAAACAAACAGGCAATGAGAAAACAGAAAACGAGAGAAAAAAAATCCTTATCTTCAAACTGAGAAACACCATATAAAGGAAGAGAGTAACTCTACACTGGTATGATCTGTTCAAAAATGCCCATTAATTTCTGCAGTATTATTTTAATAGTATCATAAACAGACCATGTTGTTTTCGAACAAGTTTCTCCCGCCTGAATTGTCTAACCTTTGCCCACTGCTGAGCAAGCTAAGATGAATAAACGTATGATCAATACAGCATCGTAATACCATGCAGTTTTTATCAGCTTTCAAAATGGCATTGTTAGATCTTGTCGTTTACTGCATGATACTAACTTAAAGAAATTCCCTGCCTAAACCCTAAGAGGCAGGGGCCTTATAATGCGTCGTACGTGGATTGGACTGTATTGATGTCATTATATACCATACTGTCATCAGTTAAACAAGCCTACTGATGTCACTATGTTGTACTAATACTAGTATTACACCTTCTTCACACCAACGTTGATGTAGATCAACTGATGTGGATCAAGAAAACTTGCATGTTAATTCACACCGAAGTATACACCTAGTATACAGGGCACAGTATACTGTGCCCAGGTATAACTAACCAATATCAGTATGACTACACTGATGAAAATCTACATGTAGCTCATACTATATGAGTTATACTGGCATCAGTCAAACGTTGTCTACAATGTACTGATACCAGTATAACTCAAGACTTATCAGTTTGTGTATACTAATATCACTATAGAATTTACTGGTAACAGTAAAATTTTACTGATATCAGTATATTTATTTCGACCAGGGCCATCTACATATATATTAAAAATCAGAACCTATTATTACAATGATGTTTTTGCCGTAAACAATTTTAAGGTTGTAAAGACATAAGTAAAACTTGCTTAAGGTAACAATCCAAAAAATGACAAAGTCGGTCACTATTTACAGATGGTCATTGAACAGAGAATTTTTATGAAAGAAAACATACTAGGCCTATACATGAATGCACTAAAACCAATTTATCAAAATTGGTCACTATGCAGAGGTAATCACATTACCAGATTTACCAGGTTACACCTTAGTTATGAATATAGCCGGTGTATATATAATTAACTTAATGTGGAACTATTGTTAGGTAGGAAGTACATGTATAATGTCCATTTTTATTCATGTATGGATATTCAATCAAGACCAAATGCTTTATGGTATATATCATATTTACTCGTTAGCTACTAACGATCCCCTTGACTTTCGTGATATTTTTGCCTAAAAAAATAATGAGTGCGTGTAATAGCCCCATCACATGTTTGATAGGGCAATATTTGTAAAAAAATTGGGAGTTTTCGCTATAAATGGGCCCATATGGGTAAGGTTACATATACATTATACATACATATTACATTAGTGAACGTTATACAAGAGTAGTAGGTCCACACTAATAAGTATCCTACATGCTATATTGCAGGCGGGTATTCACATCTGGAAAGATGTTTAACTTTCTGAACTTCCAAGCCTTAGTTGCAAATCGAGCCTTTGTTAACTTGATGCTAGAACAGTGTTAGGTAGGAAGTTACTTGCAAAGGATTAATGAGCCTTACCATCATTAAACACTACTGGCGGTGGGCTTTCATGGTTTCCAGATTAGCTTTAATATGTGTATGCTGGCGCTTTTCTTAAGTATACTGTACTACATGTTTCCTAGGATACAGAAATGCATCAGGATTAAGGAAATTATAACCTTGCACCACGAGCAATTTATTTGACTTATTTGCTCAATAATTCGAGTTTTAATATGCCATGCCTAGTTTTCCAGTGCTTTTAAACGGCGTTTTAATAACTGAGGTCGGTATCCAACTGCTATATGGCAGTTTATTGGCCATCATTTTTCAAACAACGCTCCCAGAACATTCGCCTCCAAACAGAGATGGTGGTAACATGCATCATGATTAAGACAAATGTAAATTAAAGTTGGCAGACGGATTTCCCAGATGCTTGCATGCAGATCGATGAGCCCACTGGATTTCTGTGAATTTCTTGTTGCAATGAATCTTTGTATTGGATTGTCAGATGCTTGAGTAATATTAATGACAGCAGCGTTGTTCGCTGAAATGCAACTATTTGCATATGGTGCTGTTGGGGAACAGTACTGGCCATTTATTTTAATGCTTGGGTTGCTAAGGTCAGCGAAATCGAGCCTGTTTTCTTAAAATATCCAAGGCAATTTTTGCTTGGACGACGTGGTCTTGATGAACAATGGAGAAATCGTAGCCATGGTTACCAAGTGATGTGATCAGTTCAGTGTTAAATATGTGCTTTTGATCATGTAATCATCGTATAATCAGTATTTGCATGTATGCCTATTAAAAATGAGTTATTCACCCTGTTTAAGAAATTTTGTTTTGTCTTAGACAAAAATATTTTTTTTTAATATGCTCGTGTTCAAGTGATGTCATTTCAGAGGCTAAAGATAGCAATCCTCAAACATTGTTTGTTCGTTTGTTGCATTTGATGGGCACAATACCTGAAAGGCAAAAAACGCCTTGACTGTTAATTATGATAAATGTATATTTGATGCTGAATATACACGTTACCTTATTTGATATGAAGGTGATAAATAGAATATTTGATAATGATAATAAGTTAACCTTAGGATAAATAATTAGATAATGATAAAAACAATAAAATGATAAATATATTCTGATATACGTACATGTACATGTGTACTATTTTCCTATTTGATAATAACTGGATACCCATCTAGGAGTTATGTTTAGTCGGGCTGAAACCACACCCCCTTGCTATAGGCAGGGGTTACTGAATCATATCCTCAAACATGCGACTATTGTGTTTTGACGTCGCTGATATGTAGAAGCTGAATGCCCCCAGGCATATCGTGGCATATAGCTTGTTTCATTTATACCGGTACAGTCCATCACGTGTTCATGAAATTAGTGGTCATATCGCAACGGCGCTTCATCCTCGTCAAATTTTTTTTCTGGCGTGGGCACGCATTTTAATCACTTGGCAATATTGCGCTCATCTTTCATTTTAGGAATTTATCCGATTTTAATTTCGTCTACCAGAATAGAAAGCGTGACCGAGGTTACTATTAACGAAACATTACACGTTAGACCAAATGGCGACTAGCAAAATAGGGCATACCATGCATGTAGCTATTGTTAATTGCGTGTAGTCTGTTATGATTGATGCACAGATGCAGGCCTCTAAACTGTAAAGTTTTGACATGCCATAAATTCAAACCG